>JABAKD010000024.1:2776060-2951060 GCA_012845835.1 Undaria pinnatifida | reverse complement strand
CTATCCATATAAATGGCTGATTTGTAACTGCTGCGTGTATATTTCAACGCGCAGAAGGCCGTGCGGTATTGCTGCTCAATGCTATCGGCGGTGGCAAGGAAAGAGTCCCCGCCGTCTCGCTCTCTCTGTGGCTCTGCCATTAGTACCCCCCCCCCTCTCATCGACCTTCCGGTTCTACCGTGCACAAAACCTCCTCTCGCGACACGGGTCGCCCCTCTTGTTGTGATCCACGATGTGACCACGTTAGACAACAGCAGGAGGCGCATGCGACCGCTGTAATATTATTGTTACGGCTACTACAGTTTAATTACCTCGCTCGCGACTGAACGTTGACCTTTTCTCGAACCGCGGGTACGAGTGTACGAGTGACTGCAAGAAAGATAGAGGTTACAGCCAAGGGCTATCTGCCCCCAACTCACACGAAAAGTAAAATAAATAAATAAATAAAAGAACGAACGAAAAACAGTTGTGCCAACACTGGAATGCTGGCACACAACAATAATACTGTAGTGTCCCCTCCCAACCCCAGCAATTGCCACGCCAAACAGCGTCCCTCCTAGAGCTGTGTTGGTTGGGCTGCAATTTGTGCAGCACCGTTTAGACTACGCTCTTTGTTTTGCCTTTTTTCACGCGACGTACTTACAGTACAACAAATGCGATCAGCACCAGCACAGCAAGCAGCAGTATCTAGAACCTACTAGGCTAGTAGACCGCCAAAATAAGGCGCGATGTTATTTACGCTCGTTGTTTCGCGCGTCCTACGACAGCAGCAGTCTAAATCGCGGAAACGATACACTCGCCAATCTACAGCAGTATCTCTCGTGGGTATCTTCTGCTATAAGGTACATAGTCTATTAAAAGAGTACAAGTAGACAGAGCTGAAACGCAGCTTGCAAAGATGAGTAGTCTATTGACCTGAACTTCGTCGAACTCACGGCTGACGTCCTTGAAATATATATCCCTGGTATATTTTTTATGAAATACACTTGATTGAGTACGAGCAAAAAGTACGTCAAGATTGTACGTAGCGTATCCTGTGATATCTTTTCCGCTCTTTCTCGTCGCGCTTTTATATACAACCAACAGCAGAACGAGCAGCGGACAAGGTGCGGTCACCGGCAACACGGCAGCGTCTAGACAGTCAGAGATAAATACGACGAGGCGCAACGCACGATCTTAGGCTTTGCCGGCCGAACGTGATTCCGAAAACAGCGGTTACGTCGGTGGACCCACTGCTACTGCCAAGGAGACCACGACGATCTTTTTGCCAAATGGACTGCTGGGTGATGAAGGTAACTTCCACTCGTACCTCTCTGCTCCGAGACCACCGACCTAGCTAGCTTCCCCCCCTCCCTCTCTTATCCGTCGATCGACACGAACCGGGCAATCCTTCTTCCTTCGTGCCTCCCTCCACGCCGCGGAGCAGCTCTCAACCTCCAAAGCCACCACTCGCCTCGCACACCCTCAAGCGTTGATTCGGCTCACTGCGAGGTTCCGCCGCGTTTCGGTACGCGCACACCCTCGCAAGCGGGCGCGGCGTGGTGCGATCGAGAGCTCGCCCAATACCCCACTTCCTAGGCCGGTCGCTGTAGACTGTTGGATTGTCGGGGCTGCCTTTCTTCTCCCGCACCGCCGCGTCCGTGTCGCAGTTTTCACACGATGCGTTCTCGTACGTAACAGGTACCAATATTTTCCTCGATGCGTACGTATCTTTCTCAGATTTTTCAGTTTCTATCCCTTATTTTTTCTTCTCAAATACCCCTACCCTGAGCTCCCGACGGGGACACACGCCTTCAAGACGTGCGCCCCCGCCACCCCGTCGGTTGTTGTTGTTGTTGTTGTTGTCTGAGTATTATTGTTATTATTATTATTATTATTATTATTATTATTATTATTATTATTATTATTATTATTAGTAGTAGTAGTAGTAGTAGTAGTAGTAGTAGTAGTAGTAGTATTATTGTTATTATTGTTATTTTTCCCCTCCGACGACAATGTAGCGTAGATGCCGTTCCGATATCGAATATCCTTCCGTAAATCACTTGCACCTCTCCTATGACCCTGTGCCAACCATTTCCCAATTTCCTTTCCCCACATAATTTTTTCGATTTTTTTTCGTTGTAGCGTAGGTGCGTCAAATTAGTAGCAGTACTAATTTCGGCAGAAATGGAGCAGCTGTTTGTTCGACGCATAAGACGGATCGACGTATGTATTGAAACCCATACAATAACGCGTGTACTGGAAAAAGCGCCAAACGAAAAAGCCCAAACATTCCACGAGCACCGCCTGTTCCTTCCCAGGTAGGATCACAAGGAAGGAGCCCCGACATGAGCTCCTAGAGCACGGTGCCCGTAATCCAAGGGGGTCCCGCGAAGGGCGGTCTGGCTCCGACAGCAAAGGTGTATGCTGGTCGATGGGCTCTCTCAGCCAGCGAAGGTCATTCGAAGGGTTGATTCCAGTATGCTTGTCCGTGGCGTGTCGTGCATATGCCTCAGAGCCCCAAAGTGCAAAAAAAAGTACAAGTCGATGGCCAATCTTGGGGCTTGTGCTGGCAACTCGCGGAGATGTGCTGTGCAACATGCTGGCAGGTGCAACATGCTGGCAGAGCGCGGAGCAAACAAGTCTGATGGGTGGGGCTCGGGCAGTTCCACTGCATAGTGGTCCATGACCAGCTGGCGGTGAACTGATGCGACCAAAAGCCGGGACGAGGAGTGTGCTCCGAAGAGCAGTGTCGTCCGCACGTACTCGGAAGGTGTCCTCTGTGTGGTGCGTGCCTAGCAACCAACAGGAGGGACCAAAATTCGAGATGAGGAGTGTGCTCCGCAGAGCAGTGTCGTCCGCACGTACTTGGAAGGTGTCGTCCGTGTGGTACGTGCCCGACGACCAACAGGAGGGGCCCCTGCCATCTCACTGCTGTTGTGGTCGCCGTTGTAGGAGGAAGGGCGCTCCCTCCATTGAGAAGCCACCCGAGAAGGAACAGGGGTTGTGGGCTCGATGGAAAGCAAAAGCAAAATCGCTACGAAAAAAAAATCGGAGAGATCGGAGGAACGCTGCCACAATAGCATATCAAGCTCGTCGACGCCACATGTTAAATTAATGGTGGTGGACACAGAGTGCCCCCTGCAGGTCTGCCAATTGGGCAGGTCCTCGGAGAGAACTCACTTTCGTTTCCTTCGTAGATATGTAGCTTTATTCGTTTCCACCAGAGTCCGGGATAGCTTCTGAGATCGGAGGCACGTGCCTCCGATCTACTTCCTAACTTTCCCGAATATAAAACGCCAACCTTATCATACTAAACCCATCCAAATGATCTCAAATTCGGATACTTGCAGGCCTTTCGAGGCCGTATCTTAACACTACCGGTAGTCTATTCTATTCCTCATCAATACTCCATCCCCAAGTCCTTGGCCGCAGTCCTCCGGCTTCTTCCTGCCTTCCCCTCGCGGCCTGGTGGTCGCATAGGGCTAGTGTATTCCTACACACTCGGCGCGAAAGCGGGACCTTGATGGTCATCGAGACGATCTGGAAGAGGCATCCTTGCAGACGCCTTTCCGCGCTAGGTACGATCCGTCCGTCGCCCCGACGATGCTGGCCGCTACCTTATCCATCAGGTAGCCGCATTCCTCTCCGAGGCGCCCAAGGCTTACTTCTATGAAAAGTTGTCTGGTATATTATCAGCCGTCGACGCATAGTCAACTAGCCGAGTTTTTTTTTTTCGGATCGCCTGCAATACAAACGCCATAACATCTTATTAATAGTGGGCAGGGTTACACTTGAGTCAAGTTGTGGTGTGGATACATACACAACCGCAAGATTTCCCCTCCGGAGTCGTGTTACGCTAACGGGGGTGACCCAATAAATACGAAGGCCCAAATCAACCCGACTGGATACTCGTTTAACTATACTTATTTTCTTGTGTGTCGTTCGTAGAGGATACGGTTGACGTTATATATGGCGCTGGGGACGTGTTACTAGTGGTGGTTACACATGAACAGAAAACACGGAGTACTCGTATACTTCGAAGTATAATAACTGGCGTGAAGCAATAAAAGGCACCCAAGTATTGAAACAACGCGTTTATTTAGTTGCTGGTACAGACATACCACAGCAGCAGCAACAACAACGCCATGGTGCCGAAAACGTAAAAAAGATCATCACTCATTAGGTTTTCGTCAACGCAGCGGGAGCGCATCTGCTGTTTATGTATTTGGTTCGTGCAAGAGCTGGTTGACTTCGAAGATGTAGGTTGACGGTCTAGTTTTGCCCCGTCAAGATCTCGATAGACGTGATATGATGGTTTTAGTATGAAGCGGTCTGGTTTTGTCCCGTCAAGGCCTCGTTGGACGTAATTTATTGGTTTTAGTATTAATCGGTCTCGTTTTATCGTCAAAGCCTCGTTGGACGTAATACACTGGTTTTAGTATGAAGCGGTCCTTGACGGTTGTCCGTCAAAAGTCACGAGTTCCATCAACCGACAACTTTGGATGACAGTATAGCGCTGGGGGCGTGTTAACAGTAGTGGCGGTTACAGAGAAGCACGGGCTAGTCGTTCCGTGCGCACGTCAACTCAGATACTGACGCTAGAAGGCCGCCTGCTGCGGGCTAGTCGCGCTGTACATCGTCGCCTGCTGGTTGCTTCTGGCGCTGAAACCAGCCTGCTCGGGCTAGTCCTAGCGGCCATTCTGGACATGATTTAGGTGTTTCTATAAACCTGATACCTGGTGTGTACTTATATGTCATACAAGGTTCCCCTCCGGGAAGTAAGTGCCTAGGGGAGTGGCGCAAGGACACATTATTTCCAATACTGGACGCAATGACCATTTTTGTTTGTACGTCATACCAAGAAAACTTGCCCGGAAAAATAATTAATTCGAATTTTACCCGCACTGCACTTACTTCTTGGGTGTACTCAATAGCAGTACTTTTAGCGCTTTTTGGGTATACTCGATATAGACGTGCCCACGACCGATCTGTTCTTGAGAAAACACACGCAGCACTACTTGATAATACACGAAACTTTTACACCATATGATATGTATGATTTCGATAAGAGCGTCACAATTCGAACTCCAGCTTAGGGACCGCCAGGAAGCGAGAAGGGGCACGTGTGGCGTGGGATGCGGCACGTATTGAGAACGAGGGAGCAAGAGGACAATAACACGTGACATATGCTATGACAAGAAAAGCAACTCGCCGCCGTAAGGAGAGGATACAGCACGCGCACGCACATGGTCCTACCTGTAGCGTTTTGCTCTCCACACGTTGTTTGCTGTTTGCCATCTGCGATCTTCGCAAAAAACACGGAAAAAATACTCGTTAAAGAACTGCCTCTGTGGACATAAATGTATAAGGATGGGTTGGCATCTATATTATTACTATTACGAAGGTCCCTATGTTTCCGCATCGATGGACACGTGCACCCAGAGCGGCAGCACAGCAGAAACGTGTGGTATGGTGGGGTGACAAATTGTGGCAGGCTCCGACACAAGTAACTCGCCGCAGCATAGCGAAGACACGCCAAGCGCACATAAATGGTGTCACCTACCGCTGCTGCTGTGCCGCAGGGTTGTAGCGTTGTGCTCTCCGCATGTTGTCTGCTGTCTGTCATCTGCGATCTAGCGTAAGTAGTGGTGCCTACCGCTGCTGCTGTGGGGTAGAGTTGTAGCGTTGTGCTCTCTTGGTATGGTACGATATCATATACGAAGCACACCAACATGAACATGAATATAAGAATCGTTTGAGTACTAATATGATATTCAGACGATCCTTACACTTTACGCCGGCATGTCACTTGACACTTGGCAGAAGCAGCAGCAGCAGCAGCAGCGAGCGGTAGCGGCGTATAGGTGGGTAGAGCATCCCAGGCTAGCGTTGTGCTCTCCGCATGTTGTCTGCTGTCTGTCATCTGCGATCTTCCATAAATGGAGTTGCCTACCGCTGCTGCTGTGCGGCAGAGTTGTAGCGTTGTGCTCTCTTGGTATGGTACGATATCATATAAGAAGCACACCAATATTAACATACATATAAGGACCGTTTAACTACTAATGTGATTTCAAACGATCCTTACACTTTACGCCGGCATGTCACTTGACAGAAGCAGCAGAATCAGCAGCAGCGAGAGGTGGTGGCGTTTAGGCGGGTAGAGCATGGCAGGGCCCGCTCAAAGCAATCACCTACTACAACAGCAGCCACACGCGCATAGAGTTGCAGGCTGCTGCTAAGGGGCTGGACTGCTACTGGGCGGCAGGATCGTAGCGAGGTGCTCTGTGCAAAAATAGGGAAATGTACGTGTACCCTCTACGAGCAGAAAAAAATATTTTGCATACAAATCTTACGTGCGTACACGGGGATGGGGAATGCACAAACCCAATCCCCGGGGATATTGCGGAAACCCGGGGATTTGCCTTAAGTGTGCAAGGCCAAAAAGGTTTGAAAGGCTTGCCACGCGCGACACACTGCACGGATCGCGCCCAAAACTCCGGCATCGTGACCTCGACGGTCGAATTGTGCCCACCCCATCCGACGTTTCGAACGAAGGTGGGAGCACGAAAAAATGTGTCCGAAGAAAAAAAAATGACAATTATACGTATACGTGTTCCCCATTATATACCCGAATCTACTTGTACCTGTCTATGCTTGTATTTGTTTGTACGTATCTACCTACTCTTAGATAATACCTCAGGCGTGTTTGGAGTGATCGATTTTATTATTGTTTTTTCTTCGCATTATTTTCAGCCCTCCGACAACGTTGCGTTGATGCCGTTCCGATAGAAATCGAGTACCTGTAAAATCAAAACGTTTCCGATTCGTTCTGCACGTCCTCCGCGCTGGCTCGTTCAGTAGAGCTTCCCTGTTGCCATTGAGGCATCCTGCGGTAGGAATTGCACTCTTTTGAGTTATTTTTTTTCTGGACGATTGAGCTCCATGGACACGCCAGCTAGCGCTGGATTGCGAACGCAGTTGAGTTAAATCGGCACACGACCTGTATGCAAATACGTGGAAGTGTGGTGAGCTTAAGCTTTAGTTTCCCCATCCGCCGGAGGATATCATAAAATTAAAATAAGAAAGATTCAGGTCCATAAGTGCGGAAGCATCGATTAGCATGATAATCTTACGAGCATCTTAGCTTTAGTGTAGGACTAGCCTATAGAACGTTTGGTCGGGTCATTGCGCGCACGAAGGTCTTCGAAGTCATGCTTCGGGTGGGTGAGAAATTGAGGAGCTCCTCACGTTAGGATCTCGGAAATTTCTTGGAATATGCTGCACTCCTAGCGTGGGATGACACCAAAAATACGCCGATATTCGACATAGCCAGTTCATTGGTCAAATATACTACATTTTCGAGACGGTCAACGCGCACACACATGAATGTACACGGCTCCCGCCTGGCAGAGATATACATTACAGTATTTTGTTTTTTCAACCATTTCACCCCAATGACGTCATGAGGGGGCACTCATCGGCATAGTACATTTCCTATGGGTTAGGGTTAGGGTTAGTTCCATCCATTGTGAATAACACAATAATGTAGGACACCCCCGCCTGATCCCCCGATCCCATCAGACTTCGCCCACTCATTCGACGCTTTCCCGCCCACGTACTGCCGCGTAATACGAGGAGTGTGGGAATGAGGAGCGTGCGTGACAGACCTACGGAATTGGTCAAGCTCTCAGTAATAACTGACTTGACCGTTTTGGAACTGCAAAAATAATCCCACACTAATTCCAAGTAATCTCCCCCCCAAAGAGCGGGTGAAGCTCAAGCAGGGTCAAGCTGCTGCGTTCGTGGTTCTTGTATCGCCATGCATGTGTTCTCGTGCTCATCGCCACGTCTAGTGCTCCGCTATGCCAGTGGAACCGCTTCAATTTCTACAAGCTCCTCGTGTGACACTGGGTACTGGTAGACTGATAGTTTCTACTCGTCTTAAGCGGTTTTCGGTGGAAAGAGAACGTTTTCATCACCCCTGCCCCCGGGGGTGTCGACTAAGCTATGTCCGTTTATTTTTCTGGTGTTGTTGTTCTCACATTAACTCGCATAATCAAGTCCGCGGTTACAGGGCAGGCTCCAGTCACTCTGGAGTGGAAGGATAACCGAAGGAAAAATACAAAAAAAACGTGGTACACGTACTTATCTATTATCTCCCTGCCTGAACCCTTTAAGACCTGCACCGACATTGTCGGGCACAAACAACTTGGAATTTGTGTGGATCCATTCATGCAATGGTGAAAAGGGTGAGGGTACCTCACCACTTACCAGGTATTCGAGAAAATGGTTGACATACTCTATAGATTATATGCATCCGAACCCTAACCCTAACCCCAACCCAATGAAACGCAACCAACCATTGTATCATAGGGTGAAACCCCCTTCGTCTCGCACGCAGCAGTGTGCATCAATCATTTTCTCGAATAGATGGTGAGCTCTACTGGAAAAGTTTGCAACTGCTTTAGAACTGAAGCAAGGCTTTTGAGGACGACTTGATTTCGTTTTTCTTTCTTTCTTTATGGGCGTGCCATCTATTATCGTCGTTTTTTTTTCTGCTTGTGCCCGCTAGTCGAAACTCAGATCCGGAGTCGCTGAGAAGGCTGGTCTCCCCCCTCCCCACTGCGGTACGCTTAGTGGCTAACATGGTTTGCCATAATAAAAGGGTAGAAACAACTCTTTGCCGCCACCGTCGCCGCCACCACTTTCGCGATCTTCCATCCAATCTACGAGTATCGTAATCATTTAATTTTTCATCCGACGATGTGCAGCGTTAATGCCAGCAACGAAAATGATAATAAAAAAGACGAAAATCCAGACCACAAAAAGCAATCGCGCGAAACAATGTATCCAACAACCAACAACCACGACCACTGGATGTGCGTCCATGCCCTCCTCGCCCTACCCCATTCGGTCACCAGGGCTAAGCCCCGCCCTCCGTACTCCTCCCGGCGCTTCGCGCTTGGTGCACGCTATGCCTGCGTGGTCGATATAAAACCCGGCGTGCTCCGCCGGGATGCGAGGGTCAATGTCCGTAAGACAGTAAGAGTATGCATTGAAGGAGTGCACCCCCATGCGCTTCCGAAGAAGCGTAAAACGGCTTTCCGCTTTCCAAATGAATGGCTGGTTTGTGTCTGCTGCGCGTATCTGCGAGTATTAAATTTGCTCTGTTCCTTTTCTCCGGCTCCCTCCCTGTACGTAATTCAGATGCCCTTGTCACATGGTCGCATTTCAGACATTCCGGTCAAGACTGATTTTTATACATCCAAAACCGTATGAGTAATGCCTAAAATCTGTGCGTCGTCTGCCGTCGCCACCGCCGCCGCTGTACAACCGCCGCCGCCGCCGCTGCCGCTGTACCGCCGCCGATGCCGCCGCCACCGCCGTGGTCGCCGCACAGAGCGACCTGAAGAGGGCCGCTATCCCGTGGGGCTTCGTATCCCAGCAGAAGATTCTGGAGAGGGTTACCCCGGATAGGGCCGGTGGCAAGGTGGAGAAGAGCGCGGGGGAGCTCAACCTCGACACCTGGGAGTTTCTGCGAGTGAGTCCACGGTTGTGCGTATCATGCGTACAAAAGTAGTAGGGCGTATAAAAAATCGTTTCACGAAAATAGAGTATGACCTATTTTTTTTTCCGATACGATTGTGCCTCCTCGTACCTTCGAAATATATGGTTGCAGGTTTTTGTTTTGACTGGTACTCTTAAAGTATATGGTCCCAGACGCTTGTTTTGATTGGTGGTTCGGCCGACCCTAATTGATACTTTGGCCGACCCAACCCACCCTTCCCCCCCCCCCTCCTCCTTTCTGCCTGGTTGGTGAAAACCCGACGTGCTCCGTCCCGGCATAGTAGGGATGCGAAGGTCTATGGTCATACGACTACGGCCATGCACAAACTGAGTACACCCCCCCCCCCCCCCTCCTCCTTTCCCTCCCCCTCTCCACCCTTTCCCTCTACCCCCCCCCATCCCCCCGCGTTCCTTTCCCCCCCTTTCCGCCTCCCCACCCCTGTCCCTGCACGTGTGGTGCGCTTTAAAACCGAACGTACGTGGTGCGAAAAAAATCGACAGGGAACTGAGGAAGCGTATCGTTGCGCCGCGCGGCTTTTCGCGCCCCTGCCGCCGCTGCTACCCGCATCCATTTCTCCAATCTCACGAGGAAACAACGGAGGAAGCGATAGAGGCGATAGAGGCGATAGAGGCGACAGATGTAACGGAACCAACAGAAGCGATAGAAGCGGCGGGATCGATAAAAGAGACAGATGTAGCGGCAGCGACAGAATCGATAGCAGCGGCGGAATCGATAGAGGCAGCGGCACCGATGGAAGCGGAAGAACCAACAGGAGCGGCGGAACCAACGAAAGCGGCGGAATTGACAGGAGCGATGGAATCGATAGAAACGGTAGGAGCGGCGGAACCAATCAAACCGGCGCAACCAATAGAAACGGCGGAACCGATAGAAGCGGCGGAATCGACGTCGAGCGTAACCGCCAACATCTTGCGGGGCTTTCGCACGAACCTGCGAGCGCTGCGGGTACCGGTGATCACTCGACGACCCCCCTTGGAAAGCCGAATGAGCCGGCGATACCGACTGCGGTTGCTCACGCGTCGACGGACTTTCTCGATTTTGATATCGCATCGCCCCAGGTCAGTAGTTTTGTACCTGGTATCTGATATCACGTTTCTTTTTCGTCACGATTGCGGTTCGTGATTTTTTTTTTCATATTTTTGTTGTCAAAAATAGTGCCGACCCCCTCCCCCCCCCCCTCCCCCCCTTCTTAGGTTATGCACGGCCATGCATGAATTGAGGACACCCGCCCTCCCCCCCCTTCTTCCACATTGCCACTTGCAGATGAGCATGTTTCTCAACGATGTATTGGAGTCCTACAAGACTCAAGGGCTAGTGCCTCGTTTGTCTGTGTCTACTGTCACGGCGAGGCTATGCAATGTCGGCGTGCGGCTTGGAGGAATATCAAAGAACACGTGAGAGACTTTGCGTCAAAATCGGAAGTTAATGGGTGGGGAACCCCATGCCAGCCCCAAGGCTGTATGTAGCAGCTGCTTTTTTCTGAGGTACCTCCCTTGATGAGCTCTATGTACACGTCACGAAACACCGATGTTGATGAAAAAAATTAATCCGAGCTCGATACATAATCCTATCGGGTAGGTATATGTCTACGACGCCTGTTGTGACGGTGTGTCTCGGGCACACGTATCCCCTTCCAAGGTTGTCTGCTGGCCCCTTTAGAATTACGCCGAAGAAATTATAATGCTCAGACGGACAGATGAATGATAAAAAGCTTGAGCCCACCACACTCCAGCACGCAGGGTTGGCCCCACCCCTCTGGCACTTGGGAGGAAAAAACTGTCGAAACTGTCGAAACAAGAGTGACTTGGTTGCAGTTTCGGCGGCACGAAGCAGCCTCAGTCGCTCGGGGAAGAGATGTGTTTACGAAGCACTGCAGTGCAGGGAGGGCCGTGGCTACGGCAGGGGAATGACTGTTGGGGCCTTTGTTTGCAGTAGGTCGGGGTCATTCGCGGTCTAAAGCTTTCGTGGTGCTTAATTTTGCCTCAAGGGTCCGCCATGGAATGCTAAGGACTTGTTCTACCGTAGCCCTCCCAGCATTTCTTCAGCGAAATCGCCGGTTTTGAAACCAGCTTCACCGCCCTTATCTCCTGAAATACGGTGCTCCTTGCCACGCCGACGTCATCGTTCGACGGTCAATTGCAAACAAGAAAATACACGGGAGACTTTTTTTGTTCATAGCATCCTTCCTCGTGTCGAGCAACCATGAAACCCTCGTTAAAGAAAATTGCTGGTGTTTTGGGGGGAGCTATCGTAGAATCAGTCTAGGCTACGCTGCGCCGAAAGCATCGCCTACATTTTTTATGTCGGTGAGGTGGAGAGTCACTCGTGCGAGTGGCTCAGCCCAGGTAGTGAAAAAGGGGGGCGTATTAACATCCCGTAGCCTTGTTTGGAGCTTGCGACCCGCTTGCAACATGGCAATACCCGTACACTCGTACTGGCGTTCGGTCGTTCCTACACGCTTGATACGATCATGGTCGGTTTTTTTTTTGTCTCTATGCATGGGTTCCAAAAACGGTAACATGCGAATGGCCCGTCGACTTTTGCTCCTCCTCACCCCTCCCCCCCGCTTCTTCCCGGTTTCTTGACGTTCTGTAGAAATTTCTTAGGGCTAGCGAGCGCGGACGAGCTCAAGTATCACCTCACGATGGGCATGGTGAGCAAGACGTCTGATGACAGTCCGTCACCATAAAAATAGCGTCGGTCAGGGGCTTACAGCCGACGCATTCCACACTAAAACCTATGAGTCAAGGTGTATTTAGGACGCGTCAGTCACGCCACTTTTTGTGAAATTGTCGTCCGTCGAACCTCTAAACTGCCGTCATTACACGGTTTAGATGGTGAGCGATCATGTTGGATTGGGACTGGCTTACTGTTCTGGCTACTGTACGTCGTTTTTTGGCACATTGAAATTGGACTGTGTATTTTCTTGGGGCTATTCCAAATGCGCCAGCTTTGACTTCAACCAATTGAATGGTAAATTGTCCCCTGCTGGAGGGGGGGGAGGGGGGGGTTGTTTACATATGTAGGGTATGTTGGGTACTGAGTACCACTTGTGTAGATCTTACGAAAACGTCAAAATGTTATTGTTATAGCCCGTGGTGTGTGCAGACACGAGTACCTCCCCCCCCCTCCTCTCCTATGTTTGTCCCCTCTCCCCTCCCGTGCTCCGTCTCGAAAGGGATGCGTGGTCAATGGTCAAATTATCACAGCCTGGTTCACGTTAAAAGTGCCAATTTTTTAGCTCGGCCAATATCCACGCCGTTTTCCGAGTTAGACTCTGAAATTTTGCACACGTATTCTATTAACCCTCGGCGAAAAATAGACCAACTTTTTTTTTTCTTCTTTTTTTCGTCAGAAATTTGGTCAGTAAAGTTATTTATTTTGGGGGGGAGATTTTTCGGCCTTATAGGGTAACAGGTATACAAAATGATCACGAATAAAAAAACGAAACTCCCCAGCATTCCGAGTTTTGGCAAGGGCACATATGAATAGCACATGTGCGCGAAGTTTCAGGATTTACTTCACGAAACGGTGTGGACATTTGGACTGAAAAAATGGTGTAAAATTATGGCATACGTTGTAGGCTTCAAATTTATTGTTTTCAGTATAAAACTGATTTTGAGCGTAACGTTTTACTTTATCTCGATACAACTTTGTCAGATATTCGAATATAATGTGCCAAACATCCTACGACCATGCCTTCAGGTGCTTGGCGCCGGTTGGGTTTGACAAACAAAAGTTGGTTTGTAATTAATTGGCCGATGCTTTGGGGCCATACAGTTAAAATCGTGAAAATCCGACTTCGACTGAAAGAAAAAAATTCCATGTTCTTGGGTATGTATACATGAGTTTTATACCCAAATTAATGTTTTTGAAATATAAGCGCCTCCTGTTCTTAGCGGTCGGAATGACACCAACCATGTGGCGTTCGGGTTGAAATTGAATGCAGGGTTCGCCGGGCTCGAAATTTGGCACTTTTATCGTGAACCAAGCCTGTTAGGCAAGCCTCAAACGAGTACGCCCCCCCCCCCCCCCCCCCCTCCCCATTCTTCTTAGCTGGGTCCTGAAGGCACTGTGATTAACGAGCTTGAGGGGCGGGCGCCGAAGAGAGTCATCGCAGAGGTGGAATTGACATGCGAGGAGGAGTTTGTACTAGAGAATGAGGCGGGGGAGGTCCTGCACAGGGCGGAGGCGCGGGGACCGAAGGTTTGGACGAAAGGCGTAAAGCAGACGTTATTCGAGGGTTTCACCTAATTGTTTTACAGAACTGTGCATCACTCCGAACGTAAATATAGGGACCATTGTGGGTGTTGATATGTTTTCCGCATGGGCCCTTATATTTCCGTCCATGGTGGCACAAGCTGATTCAGTTTTTAGGAAATGGTTGGTGCTGTGCCTGTGCAGCAAACAACACCCATTATTGTGAGCCGACCCATGATACGGTCGACGTGTCTTACCTTTTTTATTCTGAGGGTGTTCACTTGAGTAGCTCTATTTTGTTCTTTTTTTTCTTCTTTTTTTTTCAGTTGTCTTGAGTCTGCCGTCCGTATGCGTAGTGATAGGTAACCGCGTGTTACATATACGTGGTGGTCTTCTCTGGATGGCGTGCGGTGTGTAGTCTGTTTTCAGACGCGAGTATTGAGACGTATGCACCAGTATGGGCCTGGCACGTCGTAGGCTGACTCCCGATTTCGCTTTTTTATAGTTTTTCTAGCGGAGGGATGAATTGCTTCAGCTTGATATATGCGTGTACCACCTTTGGTTTGCTTATTTTTTTTCCCTCGAGTATTCTTCCACTCCAGAGTGACTAGAGCCTGTCCTGTGACCACGGGCTTGATTTTGCGAGTTAAAGTGAGAACAGCAACAACAACAACAACAACAACAACAACAACAACAACAACAACAACAACAACAACAGCAGCAGCAGAAATAATAGCAATACCCCGCCGAAAAATAAATTAAATAAATAAATAAATAGCAAACTGAAAGTGCAACGCGATGAACAAACCACCCGTGGTCTTGGTGATTGTCACACCATTGCTACTATAAAAACCGAAACAATAATCGCTGTATGGCCGTGACAGAATGCTGTGACAGAGCAATCAGAAACAATCAGTTTTGCACAACCAGAATGGCACTCAGAAACTGGTTTTGGCCAAAGAGTTTACCTCCACCTCTATCGTGCAACCCATCAGCACTTTTCCAGACGGTCGGAGTTGAAGTTGGCGTTATCAATACTAGGCAACCCCTTCCAATACTAATTCTAAGTAATTTCCCCCAAAAAACGGGTTTCCAATTGTACAGGCGTTAAGAGCCAAGTACGCTTTCTAGCCATTTTAGTCGAAGCTAGGCGAAGTCGAATATATAAGGTTTCAGGCAACGGCTTAAGAGTTTAGAAATCAGAGAGTAGGCGAGCGAGTGATATACACAAGATTGGAGAAGTGGCATTGGGTGGGGTAGGTCGCAATGGTTCAGGGCTTTTCACCAATCGGATCGCTTCTCACGGGTAGGATCAGAGCAAGGTGAACTGACCCGACCCGTGAAGTTTGATAACCTCGTGACCCGACCTGACCCGACCCGACCCGAACCATGAAATTTCGGTCATCCCTTGACCCGACCCGACTCGACCCGCGAGGTTTTGCAAGCGTCGTGACCCGACCCACGAGCCGGATCATGATTGATCAGACCTGACGCGACCCGTGATATTTGATGTCCTCGTGACCCGACCCGACCCGATCCATGAATTTTCGGTTATTTCTTGACCGCATCCGACTCGCCCCGCGAGTTTTTGAAAGCCTCGTGACCCTGACCCACGGGCCGGATCATGACCCGTACAAGTCCTGGAAAATATAGCCAGAAATAGGTAATGAAATGAGCTACTTCTTAGACTGGTACGTTAGGCTTTCTAAACAATTTTTCTACTTGCAAAAGTGATCCCAATATATAATTCCAAGTTGCTTGTCCCCAACTCAAGAGGTAGGTGCAGTTTCTTAAATCGACAACCTATGCGGCACTTCTCGCCAAAGCGTTTTCTTGCTTCCTTCTCGCGTTAGTTGTTTGGCGTTTTTTTCTCGGCGCGGTCACTCGGCGCGGTTACGTACGTGCTTATTGAGGTGTGTTTTGTCGCTTGCTTTGCTTCCCGTGGCGATGTGCTCACGTCGAAGTACTGCGATGCCTCTTTTGACGCTCGCTGTCTTTCAGGTTCACTTCGTAACCTTCCAGAGCAACATCGGCGAAGGCACCACTCTGGAGTGGCAGATCACAAACATCAATGACGTCATCAAGCCCACCTTCGCGTACTACTTCGCTCGCTTCGGGCACTGAGCGAATATGATCGTGATGTTTCGTGTCGACTTCGTGGCTGCTCTTAAACCGTTGCCGAAGAAAGGAAGCTTAGTTTTAGTTATTTTGGTAGGCTGCGGTATTCACCGCACGAAGCGCGTTTTTTTTTTTTTTCAAGAACGCTTGTTTTCCCTGGTTCCAGCCCTCATAGTTTCTGTAGTTGCTGTTGTTGGTGATGGTAGTAGTGGAGGTATTGGCGGTGGTAGCGGTGGTGGTGGTGTCGGTGTTGGTGTTGGTGGTGATTACGTATACATGGCAAGACGTGCCGCTGCAGGTGCTGGTTAACTCCGGGTACAGCACAGCTGTACGAAAGCTACGGCAGAGTCAGCATCGTACGGGGGCGGCGGCCTTGTCCCACGCCGGTTGTTGAGCCCTTTTAGTTCTGGCAATATCATCCCTCGGCAATTTCGGCAGTTTGCCAGTTGTTTAGCCCTTCTCTTTAGCCCTTCTTCGACGGAAAGGGTTGTCCCTGACTAAATCCAAGTAGGACCCCCCCCAAAAACAAATAGACGTGGGTGCTGTCCTCATCCAAACAGAAAGATTCCATGTCGCTTGATGGCACACGACACATGCTATGGTGGAGGGTACACGATGTGTGTGTGTTTTGAGGCCAAAAAAATATGGCTGACCGGCTCCTTAACATGGGTGCAGTTCTAAAGGGGATAGTATCTGTATGGAGACATGCTGCGATCGGGGTGGAACGTTTTGGCCAAACAAATTCTGACTGGTGGGGCTCCTCAACGGAGGAACCAAAGGGTATACCAGGTACCATTTTTTCCCTTTTGGGAGGAACACAGATGCAGTCCTAAAGGGGCTGATATATGTATGGAGACGTGCTACGAATGGGATGTAGCACTGTTAAGCGAAAAAAATCTGGCTGGCTGGGCTCCTTAACCTGGGTGCAGTTCTAAAGGGGATATTATCTGTATGGAGGCGTGCTGCGATTGAGGTGGAACGTTTTGGCCAAACAAATTCTGACTGGCGGGGCTCCTCCACCGAAAAACGTACGTGCAGTCCTAAAGGGTTTCATACATGTAGGGAGGCGTGCTACCGTCGAGGTAGCGCGTTTTTGTCACAACGTTTCTTGTTGACTGGGCTCCCCATCCGAGTAACATGGGTGCGGTTCTAACGGGGTTCATATCAGTGTGGAGGCGTGGCACGATCGAGGTAGCCCTTTATGGCCATTTTTTCCGGCTGACGGGGCTCTTCAACCGAGGTTAACACGGGTGCAGTTCTGAGGGGGTTGATATCTGTATGGAGGCGTGCTACGATCGAGGTAGTACGTTTTGTCCGAAATTTTCTGGCCGACTGGGCTCCTCAACTGAGGAACACGGGTGCAGTTCCAAAGGGGTTGGTACATGTATGGAGGCGTGCTACCATAGGGGTGCCACTTTTTGGCCCTTTGTTTCTGACTGCCTGGGCACCTCAACCGAGGAACATGGGTGCAGTTCTGAAGGGGTTGGTATCTGTATGGAGGCGTGCTACGATCGAGATAGCACGTTTTGGCTGAAACGATTCTGACCGATGGAACTCCTCAACTAGTTCAAAAGGAGTTCACGTATGTACAGAGGCGTGTAACGATAAGGGTACTCGTAGCACGTTTTAGCGACAGTATTTCTGACCGACGGGGCGACTCCTCAGCTCAGGAACTACCCATATCGTCGGAATATATGTGTTTTACTGTATATATTCGTTCTGCACCTACGCCATCGGGTTGTTCATCTGATTAAGCATACAGTGGTGTACCCATTTTGAGACCATACGATTTAAGACCGTAGTAGAGGTAAGACCAAGTAAATCGGCTTGTCACGAAGAAGAAACTACTTGGAAATAGTATGGAATGATTTTTGCAGTAGAAAATAGATGACCATCGTAGAGACAAGACCACCTAAGTTGGCTTGTCACGGGGTGGTCTTAAACCGGGTACATCACTGCACGTATGTTCTAAAAAAGACAGTTTTTCGGTGAAGTATAACGCTCGTCAAAATGGGGGAGTCTCAGATGCTTCCCCTACTGTAGCATGGAAAACGGCTTGGGCGGAGGCGTTTTAGAGCGATAGAACGTCGTTCTGGGAACCGTTCGCGGTGCCATCGCCTGCAGTGCGGGAAACCTAATGAGAAACACGGTGATACAAAAAGCCTAGCTGAGATTTGCAGGAAAACAAGACATTCTTGAGCCGTTGTACCGAATTTAATGTAGAACGCACCCTTGCTCGAATAAGAAACCCAACGTTAAGTTAGCTTTCCTGTTTCTTCTTAGAATTTCTTAGCTCTATTTCCGTAACCTCACCGTAGTTTTTTTGCAACGCGGTGTGCACAGGACGCCGTAAGCCGAGCGTCACAATGTGGCGCAGGATATCGTAGCCGGCCATCGCTCTGTAGCACAAGGGAACATATAGCCGCGCATCGAGATCCCCATAGCCCAGCATCGTGATGGATGCAAGCAACCATTAGTCCAGTGTTGCGGTTTGCACTAGGGATCATAGCTCAGCATCGCGATGTGCCCCAGGGATCTCACAGCCGAGCATCGCGATATAGCCGAGTTTCGTGTGCCCAAGGGGTCGTAGCTGCGAACCATGGCAATGTGCAAGAGGGCTCATAGTCGAGCATCGTGGTCTGGCAAGAGGTACCATAGCCGACCGTCGCGAGGGTGGCCTGGCAAGAGGGACCATAGCCGAGCGTCGCGATAAGCCGAGCTTCTCCATGCACCCCAAGGGACTGTAGCCGATAATCACAATATGGCAAGATGTGCTATAGCCGAGCGTCACGATGTAGTGGGGTGGACGGTGTAGCTTCGCGATATCCATAGCCCAGCATCGCGTTGAGAGCAAGCAGCCATAGTCCAGATTTATTGTGATTTGCACTGGGGGTCATAGCCCAGCATTTCATATTCAGAAGGGATTTTGGTCAAACATCGTGATGTAGCCGAGCTTTGCGATGTGTGCAAGGAAACATGGCCCAGCACCACGGTGTGCAGAAGGGATCATAGCCAAGCATCGCAGTGTGGCGCCGGGAACCATACCCGACCATCGCGATAGAGCCAAGCGTCACATGTCCACAAGGAGCTTAAGCCGACCGTCGCGATGCGCATAAGGGAGCATAGCCGAGAATCGCGATGTAGCAAGAGGCACCGTAGCGGGCCATCACGATGCGGCACATGGGACCATAGCCAGCCATCTTGACGTGGCAAAAGGGGCCTTAGCCGTATATCGCGACGTGCCAAAATGTGTCGTAGCCGGGTATCGCGACGCGGCACTTGGACCCATTGTCGAGCATCACGATGCGCCCCAGAGACCACCGCCGAGCGTCGCGACGTCCACAACCGAGCACCGCGACGTGCACAAGGACCCACAACCGGGAATCACGATGCTGTTAACTACCGTAGGTGTATAGAAACTCTGTCCTGGAATGTGAGCAACCTTTGGGCAGTAATATTGAGATGAAATGTTGCTTATATTTACGGACATTAGTCGGTCTTACTCGCCCGGATGCTTGCACCGTGGCTAATTGTCTCCCCTAAGCTTTTTCTCAACAGTTTTTTTTTTTTATGGTATACCTTGTGTATTTAGCTCATAGGAACGCCTGCGGCCTCCCTGTTCAACTTGCGACACCCTTCCCCGGGATGTCATGTCAAGCACACCCGCCGCAGGGGAACTCGCATGCTGTGGCCGAGGTAGCAGTTTTCGTCTGAAATGGTTTTTGAATCTTGTCGGGGCTGCTTGACCCAAAATCGTCGTAAACAGGTCATTTCCACTGCATAACTTTCGTTGTGTGCCTAGGCCATGGGATTTTTTTCATCCGGGATCAAAGCAGTTTTTTTGTATTTTTCTTCAAAAAAATAAAAAATATCAGGTCTTGGGAGAGGTCTTAGCGCCTTTGCAAATTGGAAACCCGTTTTGGGGACAAAATTACTTGGAATTAGTGTAGAGGCGTTATGGGGCTGTGAAGGGGTTTACATAACCCAAAGTGAGGGACCTCAGATACACCTCTATCGCAACGCGCGCCACAAAAAAAAAATATGTGAAATTGGCCGTGCATGATGACGGTCGGTCTTGTTTTTTTCCCCTAAAAAATAAGACCGGAAAGTTTTCGTTCGGAGCGAATGTGTTTTTGAATAAGTTCCGATAAAAAGAGAGAGAGAGAAAAAATAAAAAGTAGGAGAAGAATGTGCGAAATATCTGGAGTTTGGCGGATCGGAGAAGAAAATAACCTTGTGCGGGGTATTTATTAGGAAATACCCCGTGGTGTTCGATTTTTTCGACCGTGCTACGATAGGGGGGAACATTTTTCTGCTCACAGCATTTCTGGCTGGCGTTGTGAGCGGGGTTTTTTGTTATGGCTGGAGGGAGTTCAATTGATGTTGAAAGGGATTCAGAGTATTGGTGGGCGGGGGGGGGGGTGTGCGTGTTGTGCTAGGGAGCTAGAAAAAGTCTGGGCGGGGCTTCGAAGCAGTGTGCGCGGGGACTGCGCGCGGGCCTGTGCGCGGGGGAGTAGTTGGTTGGGGAAGATCGGGGGGTGAGTTGCGGGGGGGGGGGGGGTGTTCAATTGGTGTGGGAGGGGGTTCGAGGGGCGCTGTTGTGGCAGGGAAATCAACGGAGCTCGTGGGGGGGTTCGAAACGTTGCGCGCGGGGCCGCACGCGGGGATGCTGTGGGAGGAAGCTCGAGGAGTTGTGGGAGGCATATTCGAAGGGATTTGGGGTGAAGGGAGTAGGATAGGATTGTGTTAAAAAGGAGTTCGAGGTGTGCTGTTTTCTTGTCTTGTTTTTTCAATGTTTGGGCGTGTGAGTGCTGTTATCTTCGTTGTCGAATGTGTGCTTCGTGTGGGGCGTCCGGTGTTGTTGGGAAATGCGGGCGCGAAGAGCCCGAGATGTGTATCTGGCACGTGCTGACCCCTTTGGGGGCTTGAGAGGGAAAGAGTGGCGATGCCCGCTCCGGCCACCGCTCGATTGGGGAATGATATACTTTGGTGTCCGACCTGCTTCAATTAAAGAGCTTCAAAATTCCTGTGGACAAGGGTGCTTCAAGAGCTTCAAGTGAGTAGGCTGTTTGCGTTTACGCTTCATAAACTTGACACCCGAGAGAGGGAAAATCAAAGGGTAAACGACCACGCGTGCTGCGATACAGGTAGCACTTTTTGGCTAAACCGTTTTCTGTATAACGGGGCTCCTTAACCCAAAAATCGTCGGAAAAAAGACATCTTTTTTGTTTTGAATTTCCGATTTTTTTTGGTACACCCCGGCCATGGGTTAGGTGGGGGGGGGGTACCTCTTTCTTCGCTGCCGGGTGTGAGGGATCATATCATACTCGCACGAGTGGCTCTGTACCTCGCTGACAAACATCGCGTTATGGCAAAATGTTTTGGCGCAGCGCAGCTAACTATTCAGCTAACTTTTGTTCCTGTTGGGGGGTTCGTATCGAAAAGTGAAATCAGCACTAAAGCCTATGACGCGGGGCGAGGCAGAAAGTTGCGGAGCTCGTACGTAAACATGAGGAGGCTCAATGTCTCACCCCGGAGAAACGGCTTCGAAGGCGTTCGTTCGTTTCGTGCAACCCGACCGCACGCTTCGTTGTCCATGCCTTTTAGTCCTCAAACAAATTAGTATACCCGTGAAATTACTTGGCTAATGTCTAACCGGTAAGTTCCTCTCACTCGAGGAGGGGCTCAATCGGACAGGTACATTATTAGTTAATCCAACAACTGCAACCCCTACCGCAGTATAGAGAGATGAGTCTTTGATTAAGACCAAGGCACGGTAGGGGGGGGGGTACTCCCATTTCCATCCGGTAGAACGTGCACCACTTTTTTTCTGAGATTCCTCAGTTTTGGGAGCTTAAGATCAACGTTAAGATAGGAGGGTGAGTCCCGTTTCAAGGGACTTTTTTTTGCAGTGGCCCGGAGTCACTCGCGCGAGTGACAGCCCCCCTGCTCATTTGCGGTCTTAAGCTTGTTTTTTTTTCGTTTGTTTTGTTTTTTTTAATTTCGCTACATGAATCCGCAATGCAATAGTTGAGCCACTCTGCGCCAAGTATATCGTGTAAAGTCGTTTCGTCGGTGAGGCTCAGAGTCGCACGTGCGGCTGGCTCAAAAATACACTAGTGAAAAACGGGAGTATATCATAGCATCCTCCCTACCGTAGCCTTGGTCTTAAGACCTCTTCCAAAAAACCGTTTTGGAGAAAAAGCAAAACTGCTACCGGAGGAAAAAACCTCATGGTCTCTAGGATCTCACAACGAGAATCATGCCAAAAAAGTGGCCACTTCTCCGTCGGTTTTGGGTTAAGGAGCCCCGTCATTCAGAAAAAAAAATCGCCAGAAAGAGGTATACCTTAATACAATTTCCGACGATTTTAGGTCATGAAAC
This sequence comes from Undaria pinnatifida, assembly GCA_012845835.1. Classification (NCBI taxonomy): domain Eukaryota; class Phaeophyceae; order Laminariales; family Alariaceae; genus Undaria; species Undaria pinnatifida. The sequence goes on along the minus strand of JABAKD010000024.1, from coordinate 2,928,790 downwards.
CCCGTGATTCAGAAAGAAAAATAGCCAAAAAAAGGTATACCTTGATACAATTTCCGACTATTTTGGCTTAAGGAAAGTCATTCAGAAATCGTTTTCGCCAAAAAGAGGTATACCTTAATACAATTTCCGACGATTTTGGGATGAGGACCCCCCGTCATTCAGAAAACGTTTTCGCCAGAAAGAGGTATACCTCTATCATAGCACGCGTCTAGTGTTGATATTTCGTTCACCACTCGCACGAGTGACTCCATATCTCACTGACAAAAAACACCTCAAGCCGTTTGTTTCGCGCAGCGTAGCTAACCGTCTCACTTGGGGAATTTACACCGAAAACTTAGGACAGCACCGAGAAACCCAAGGAACAGGGGAGTCACTCGCGCAAGGACGCGTGCTACGATATATAGAGGTTTCTCAACTTTGGGAGCTTAAGACCTCTTCCAAAAAACGTTTTGGAGGAAAAAAAAAAACTGCTGAAAGAGACCGGACGGCAAAAAAATCCCATCTGGCCTATAGGTACACGACGAGAATCATCAGCAAGGCAAAACAAAAAAACGACCAAATTTCCGACGATCTTGGAATAAGGGAGCCCCGTCCTTCGGAAAACATTTTCGCCATAAAGAGGTATACCTTAATACAATTTCCGACGATCTTGGGTTACGGGAGCCCCGTCCTTCGGAAAAAAAAATCGCCAAAAAGAGGTATACCCTTGATACAATTTTCGACGATCTTGGGTTTAGGGAGCCTCGTCCTTCGGAAACCATTTTCGCCAAAAAGACATATACCTTAATACAATTTCCGACGATCTTGGGTTAAGGGAGCCCCGTCCTTCGGAAACCATTTTCGCCAAAAAGAGGTATACCTTAATACAATTTCCGACGATCTTGGGTTAAGGGAGCCCCGTCATTCAGGAAACCGTTTCAGACGAAAAAAGTGATCTACCTCTATCGTGGCATGCGTCCGAGCGACTCCGAGCCACTGAAAAAAAAGGGCTCCCCTACCGTGGCCTGGCCTTTTGTTTCTTTTTTTTTTCAGTGCATCTTTACCGCAGCACGTGTGTGGGTCGTTCTGCGGTAAAGCTCCCCCCAACTTTTTTTTAACGAAATCGCCGGTTTCAAAACCGGCTCCCGGTCGTATCTCCCGAAACGCGGTGTCTGTCCCTCGACACCCCGATTGTCGTCGATCGATAGACCATTTTGCGCGCACAAGAAAACATACGTGGAAGACACTTTTCTATCAATAGTATCCTTCCTTGTGTCGAGCAGACCTGAAAAAACGCTCGTTCGTTAAAAGAAAATCGCTGGCTTTTTTTTTGGGGGGGGGGTTAGCGTAGAATCAGTCATGTCAGAACTCTTACAACAGGAATTGTAGGGGAAATGCCCCGAAACTGGGAATAACTTACTATTAGTGTAGACGCGTGCTACGATAGAGGTATACCTTTTTTTGGCGAAATCACTTCCTGAATGACGGGGCCCCTCAACCCAAAATCGTCGGAAATTGTATTAAGGTATACCTTTTTTTGGCGAAATCACTTTCTGAATGACGGAGCCCCTTAACCCAAAATCGTCGGAAATTGGACTTTTTTTTTTTTGCGTGATGATTCTCGTTTTGTGTACCTAGGCCAGATGGGATTTTTTCATCCGGTCTATTACGTACGTAGCAGTTTTATTTTTTCTCCAAAAAAAGCGGTTTTTGGGAGAGGGTCTTAAAACTCCCAAATTTGAGGAACCTTAAAGCAGAAAAGTGGCACGCACTTTCTATCATCGTAGCACGCGCCATCTGCGGCTTCTGCGTGTTTCGTATTGCATCAGCCTGGAAAGCTATCGGGTGCAGAGCAACGAGCGGGATTGATATTCATATAGTAGCGGTCGATTAACCGGACCCTTTATTATAGCCGTCTTCGGTTCGAAATAAAAGAAACTTTTCCCGGCGACCATCCCAGAAAAAAAAAAAAAAGCGCTACGGCTTCGTACTACTGTCAGGCCTGCCTTGTGATGTTTTCCTGTCGATAAATTATCCGTTGAGAGGGAGGGAGACGCGTAGAACCACATGCTCACCTCGATGGGGTGCTTATCTGCATCGTCTGCTCTAGGTATGTCCGTAACCGCCTGATTGTTTTCGGGATTGCTGCGCGGTTCGAACGTAGCGCCGAAAGGTGGAGCGTTAGTCGCACCAGCAGCGTGTGGACCATCAACGGCTGACAACGCCGCAGACCCATTTATTGGAATTCAACCGTGATAGCTGCGTGATGATGCTGCTTCTGTATTCCACCTCTTCCTTTCCTGCCTGCGGGTGATGTCGATTTTACCAGAGCGCATTGCGTCGTGTGGTTCTGCTGTCGGACTCCCGTTGCGGCCACGCGGATGATTCGAAGCACAACGCGCAGTAAGCTCGCAATATATATATATTTATATATATTCGTAGATATGTCTGGTTGGTTGCTCTAGTGCGGGCGCAGCGCGGCTACAACCGTTTCGGTGCGATCCCTCTTGATATGACCTCCCCTCCCTCCGTCTCGGGATGCGTGGACATTGGTCAACTGCCTAAGGCAAGCAAGCAACGAGTTCGCCCCCCCTCCCGCGTTTACCCTATTATCTGCCCTACCTACGAAAAAAAAGCATCTACAGTAGTTATGGTCAGGCGTCCTCACGGCTATTCGGAGGCCCTGCCAAGAATTGTGTGCGATTCGAGACACCAAGTGTGCCACGTGAGCTGCAGCGGCGACCTCGACCTGTCCACCACTCACCAAACATAGCGGTGCCTCGCCGCCCCCTCCCCGCCACCCGAGCCGAATCTCAACCAGCAGTGTCTCCCGAAAATCTTGACGTTTTTTTTCAGCCAAAAAATCTAGCATTTCCCCCCGAAAATCTAGCTTTCTCCCCGAAAATCTAGCTTTTCCCTCCGAAAATCCAGCACCTTCCTACGAACATCGAGCATGTTCCACGAAGAAAATTCAACGTTTTTTTCACCGAACATCCAGGCGGGACGAATGTAAAAAAAAAAAAAAAAATACCCACCACCCAGGACTACCTGCCGTACCCACCGCTTTCCTCATACCCCAAACCCGGGGACACCGCAGCCGGGCCTGGTCGCCATGGACCGGCGGTTTTACTGGAAGGTGCCTGCCGGCTAACGCCGCCCCCACCGCTTCGTTCTTGTTTGCCAGTACCTGCAGGACTTGCAGGGCTTGAAACGCCTTTTGCAGCAGCGCTTCCAGCTGCAGCATGGCTTCCACCTTTATGTCGCCCGGGGTCTCCCACCTCCACTCTAACCGCCGCCCCCGCGCCTTCCTTTCCCCGTACGGAAAAAAAAGTAGACGCGACATCCTGGACCGTGGGGGGCGGAGGTGTCCGGCTCCCAAACCACCACTTCGACCCCCTGGCCGCGTCTTCCCTCCGCTCTCTACCCAAGGCTGTGGTGTCGTCCTCCGCAGCATTTCGCGGATTACGGCTGATGGTGTCGGTCATTGTCCGGACGAAGCGGGCGGCAGCAGGGGCTAACCCGGCCCCTCCGGGGGCCTCCGAGGACTGTTTTTTGCGCGGGTAGGCCTCGCCGTCTAAGAGGGCGCTGAGTTTTCTTGTGCCGTACTGGTCGTCTCCGTCTTCGCACAGCTTGAGAAAGTCGAACAGAGTGGTGATCTCCAGGGGGTGGGGCACGTACTTTTCTACCAGCCCCTCTTCTAGAAACGCCTGTTGTAGGGTGTCGTGAGTGTGTCGTGGCGTTTTCGGCGGTCGGTGGTTAGCGTTGTCAGTAGATATTTTACTTTTGTTTGTCGAAAATCCGAGTAGATGTGGGAGGAGGGAAGGGGGAGGGGGTGTACTCAGTTTGTGCATGGCCGAATGACCATCGACCCTCGCATCCCTACTATGCCGGGACGAAGCACGTCCCAGGTTTTCACCAACCAGGCAGACATTGTGTGGGCCACGCGCGAAGCGCCGTGAGGTGTTCGACGAGCCCCATGAAAGGTGAGCTGCATCCTACAAAGAACCATTTGTGGGGTGAACCTCCACACTTTTTGCGCTTTTTCTTGCGCATGAATGACAGCCTCGAATGCACTAATTTGTTTTCCGGTGTGGCCATTTCCAGATACTGCAATGGGGATATTAGGAAACTGCCTCGTGGGTTCCTTACCCTATGCGCTCTACGTTATACCATCTCTTTTGTGTGTCTCCACCCCGCACAATATGTTCGAACTCCACCACCACCTCGGCTACCGCCAAACGTAGGGTTAGAAGGTGAACGGTACCCTTGCGGCCTAGCTTACGTAGTGAGAGGTGTGTTTTTCACCGTCGTCGCCAACCGACGCCATCCCAAGCAGGGCGGAGCTAGGGCTGGGGCTAGTCCTTCTACAAAAGCCTGTTTGGGTTTCCAGAATGTCTCCTAGCGTACGATCGGCGTTGGTTATCGTTATACGCGTTGGTTGCCGGAATTTTGCGTCAACTGCCGAAACTTGAAGTTGATAAGGGAGGACGGGGGGGGGGGGGGCTAGTCTATCTTCCAGGAAGGCCTCCTGTTGGGTTTCCGGAGGACAAGCCTTGGTTTTCGAGACGTAGCGTGTACCGGCATATATAATAGCAATGGAGCTGCCGGGGGGCAGTCCGGTGCTCGAGTATATGCCGACGACAAATAAAGCATAACGGAAAATAGCGAGACTACCGACTTAAACAAAACACACGCCCGGATGGTGTGCCAGCGCCCCGAAGCTCGACAAGACATATGCTATGCTCAACACGTGCTATGATAGAGGCACGAGCACTTTTGGGGCAATATATTCCTGACCAAGAGGGTCATCCCACGTCAGGGTTTGCCCACGGCAGGGTTTGCCGTTTTGGGGGGGGGGCAAAGGTTCCTGAGCGGCGGAGCTCCTCGGTTATGGAACTATCGTTTCGCATGATAATTTTACGAGTACTTACAAGGAGCGTAGAAACGTTGGTCGAGACGCGTGCTTACGATAGAGGTGCATCCCGATTTTTTTTTTCTTTTTCTGGGGTTTTTCTCAATTTTCGGGAGCTTAATATACGCATCCTTTTTCTTAACCCAAAAACTGATTTCCAAAAAAAAATAAAACTGCTATATACTACTGGAATGAACAAATCCCATGGCCCCTAGGTACACAACGAGAATCATCATGCAAAAACAAAAATGGCCAATTTCCGACGGTTTTGGGATAAGGAACCCCCGTCATTCAGAAACCGTTTTCGCCAAAAAGAGGTATACCTGAATACAATTTCCGACTATTTTGGGTTAAGGAACCCCCGTCATTCAGAAAACGTTTTCGCCAAAAAAAGGTATACCTTGATAAAATTTCCGACGGTTTTGGGTTATTAAGGAGCCCCGTCATTCAGAAAACGTTTTCGCCCAAAAGAGGTATACCTTAATACAACTTCCGACGATTTCGGGTTAAGGAGCCCCGTCATTCAGAAACCGTTTTCGCCAAAAAGAGGTATACCTTAATACAACTTCCGACGATTTTGGGTTTTGGAACCCCCGTCATTCAGAAAACGTTTTCGCCAAAAAAAGGTATACCTTGATAAAATTTCCGACGGTTTGGGGTTAAGGAGCCCCGTCATTCAGAAAACGTTGTCGCCAAAAAAAGGTATACCTTCATGCCTCTATCGTAGCACGCGTCTCGGCTTGCGCGAACGAACGCCTTCGTAGTCATGCTTCGGGTGAGATAATTATATGTGAGATATATAGCCCCTCCCGTTAGGAGCTCAAAAATTTCTTAGAATCTGCTTGCACCCCCTAGCGTAGCCCGTGGGATAACTGTGGACCTACCTACTGTCGCTGGAATCCCATTTTGAGGTTTACGATTTTTTTTCGTTGGGCGTGGGACAGTGCATCGGGCAGAAAATCCGTTTATTTTTAGAGCTCTGAGTCAGTAGGATTTTACGACTAAAGACTAATCGGTAAGTTTCGCTAGCGAAGTAAGTGACCATAGTTCGGCAAGTTGGCTGGCCAAACCAGCTGATGGTCAGCCGACGTGCCGATTTAACCCCTTCACAACTGGAACTCCTTTTGGGGGACAAAATTACTTCAAGTTAGTATAGGGAGGGATTTCGGGGCTCTAAAGAGGTTAAGTTAGGAGGTGGAAGCTAGCCAAATCAGCCACCCCCCCACCCCCCGGCCAAGCGGGCCCCCGGCAAAAGAGAAACACTGCACTCCGCGTTAAGCAACGTTTCCTGCCAGCATGGAAACCCAATAAGTCGGATATATCGTCACGTCCGGGAAAACGACTAAACTATCAGTCCGACTAGTAGCTAGTTGGTGACTTAAAGTCGTACCGAATCACAGCTCTAGTTTTTTTCTCAAGATCAGCTCGGGAGACATCAAAAAGCTACTCAGGTAAATAAGGCTCAGAACAGGTAGGCACCCACCTCCATCGTACACGTATGCCATGGGGGTGATACGATAGAGGCAGCACATTTTCATCATTTTTTTTCTGGAATTTCCAGACTCCTTAACTCAATGTCGCTGGAATGTCGTTTTTAAAGTTTCGCAATTTGTTTTTGATTTTTTATCGTTTTTAATGTCCAAGCCGTGAGATTGTTCGTAACGGTCGCATTTTCGGCTTTCTCAAAATAGACGTTTGCCTCAGAGGGGTAGATAAGGACGCGTGCTACGGTAGACGTGCATTTGTTTCCTTTTTTTTCTGAGTTTCCTCATTTTTGGGAGGTTAAGACCTTTCTTTGAAAACCCAAAAAGCTGATTTAAAAAACGAAAAAATAAATAAAGTCCTACCGGTATAATCAATCCCATGGCCTAGGTACACGACGAAAATCATCATTCCAAAAAAACAAATGGCCTACGAGTATTTCCGAAGATTTTTCGTGAAGGAGCCCCGTCATTCAGACACCATTTCAGACAAAAAAAGGTACATACCTTCGTGCCTCTACCGCAGCACGCGTCATACTTCCGACGCGAGGAGACTCGGGAAAAAAAACGAATCCAGGCACCTCTCTGCCGTTCGTTGAAGGTGTCATGGGTCTGCTACTATTACGGAGATCTATTGCTAACAGGATGAAACGACACACCAAAGAAGAAAGCGTGGCCACCCATGGTCAACAGGACGAAACGACAACACTAAAGAAGAAAGCATGGCCGCCCTTTCGGGCGAGCTCTCCTAGGCTACGACTTCTGCGTCCGGTTGAGGCTCCGTATAGTTTGTAAGATCAACCGACGGAATAAACGTAGAGCACAGCGCTACTATACAAACAAAAACGCGGTGTGTTTTTTTTTGCCAAACCTTTTTTTATTGCTCACCCTCCTCACAATCAATGGATCTCCGTCATACGCAGGAATGTGCACATCGGATTCTTACGGGGACCCGTGCCACGATAGAGGTATACCTTTTGTTGGCAAAATCACTTTCTGAACGACGGGACTCCTTAACCCAAAATCGTCGTTGTGCGCCCAGGCCATGGGATTTGTTTATCCGGGATAAAGCAGGTTTATTTTTCATCCGGGATCAAAGCAGTTTTTGAGTTAAAAAGGACATGTCTTGACCTCCTAAATTGAGGGGTAGTATTAGAAGAAAAAATGCTGCACCTCTATCGTAGCATGCGCCCGGGGCTTCGCAATCAAGGAGTACCGCCCCCAGCCCATGCGCTTGAAAGTTTGAGAAGGCATTGGTGATTGAATCGGCGAACGCTCCCACGTGGCCTACTTTAGGTGCGTAACGAATACGGAAGTAATATTATAAAAAAAACGCACACACTGGCACATGGTACCTATTAATAGTACGAGTATGGGGTTTCCCACACATTGGGGTAAATTAGTGCGTGGGTTTCCTGTGTTTGCGGGCTTCCCTTGGGTTTTCTTGTGCCTTCGGGGATGTTTATCGGTGATCGATGGAGCTGTGAGCCAGCAGGATTTCACGACTAAAAACTAGTCGGTAGGTGCCCTTAACCAACTAAGTGACTTTAGTTGGCAAGTTTGGTTGACAAAACCAGCTCATAGTCAGCCGCCTTGCCGACTCAAGTCAGGAGATGGAAGCTAGCCAAAATCAGCTTCCCCCGGCCACCGAAAGAACGCACTCCGCATTAAACAATACTTTCTACGAGTGCGGAAACCCAATAAGTCGGATAGTCGGCACCTCCGGAAAACGACTAACTATTAGCTCGACTATTAACTAGTGGTGGGCGTTGAATCTCATGCTTGCACATGGCCGGATGGCGAGTATAATAATAAACAGTACCAGATATAAAACAGGAAACCTGTGCACCCGATCATGATTTGTTTTCACTAGATTTTCCGTTTGACCAGAAGCAGCGGTAGTTTCAGTTGAAAAAATGCGTGGCAAGACCGCAGGGGAATGAAAAACACCACCCACCTCCAGGTCATCAGACTTGACGCTTCCAGCCGCTGTGGTGTGCAACAATAGCTTCGTACAGTCCGCAGGAGGAACCCCCGCCATCTCCCCGGCCCCGGCTACGCCACCTCCCCCACCCTGTGCTTGGCAGTCACGTAGTCGTACTGCACGGCAAAAGTCCGTGCCAGGCATGCGCGGCATGTGCAGGTCAACGACGATTACCTGGAATGCTCCCGGGACCATCATGCTCATGGCCTCTTCCGCAGAACAGGCCACCTTTGGGACGACAAGGTGTGATGGCAACCAACAAAAACAATCAAGATGCGAGATGATTAAATCATGTGATAAATTATTAATAATCAACAGCCGGTCGCAGAGGCTATGACTATTTTTATTACTCTAGCAGTATGGGTTTTGGGTATGGTGTACTAAACGCCATGCACATATAATGTATGAGTTTTTTTTCCCGGTGGAACAGACCACCTTTCGGACGACAAGTTGTGATGGCAACCACAAATAAAAACAAGGTGTGAGAGGATTAAATCATGTGATTGAATATAAAATAATCTACAACCGGTCACAGAGAAGGTGACTTGTTTTATTACTTTAGCTGTACGGGATTTTTAGTATGGGATGCTAAATGCCATGCAAATAAAGTGAATGACTTTTGGAAGGCGTATAATAAAACATGTTATTTTTCGTATGGGATGCTATTTACGGAGGACGATAGTAAATAGGACCAAATATTGCTAGTAAAAATAGATGAATATATAGGTTTTTGTGTTCACCGTAGGTCCTGTTTACTAGGGTCCCCCGTAAATAAATGCCGTGCAAATGAAGTGCATGAGTTTTAGAAGAAGGCGTACAATAAAACCTATACAAACGAAAAGTGTGTTTATTTTAGTGTTCAAATGAAACGCGTCCGAGAGAGCATGATGCTCATGGCTTCTTCCGCAGAACACACCATCTACAGGGATTTTGCGGGAGGGGAGGTGTTGCGGGTATTGATGGCAACCGACAAAAAATCACACGATGTGAGCTGATTGTATTTTGTGAGTATGCTTGAAAAAAAAAACACCATGTGAGTTGTTGGTTAAGTCGTGTGCGCATAAACCTATTCAAAAACCAGTACGGAGGCCCGTGACTTGTACGCTTGATTATTTCAGCTGTACGAAGTTTAGTAAACACATGTTCAAATAACCAGTCACGGAAGCCCGTGATTTATACGCTTGGTTATTTTAGCTGTATGAATTTTAGTATAATATACTTAACGCCACATAGACAACGTGATTACGTACTGGTATCAATCACGAAGGCCGTGATTATTAGAGTGTATTTGTTGTATGGATTTTCGTGTGGTACGCTATTAGTATAATAAGCGTCACACAAAAAACCAGGGCTTTTCACGGGTCGGGTCAAATCTCGCGGGTCGGGTCGGGTCGGGCCGGGTCGGGTCGGGTCGGATCGGGTCGGGTCGGGTCGGGTCAGCTGACCCGACCCCACCCGCGAGATTTTCGAGACATCTTGACCCGACCCGACACTGACCCGACCCGACCCGCGACATTTTCGAGACATCTTGACCCGACCCGACACTGACCCGACCCGACCCGCGACATTTTCGAGACATCTTGACCCGACCCGACCCGACCCGCGAGATTTTGAAAACCTCCTGACCCGACCCGACCCGACCCGCGAGATTTTGAAAACCTCCTGACCCAACCCGACCCGACCCGCGAGATTTTGAAAACCTCCTGACCCGACCCGACCCGACCCGCGAGGTGTTGAAATAATCCTGACCCGACCCGACCCGACCCGCGACAATCCGGGTGACCCGCGAGATTCGGGTCGTCTGGCGGATCACGTTAACTTGACCCGTGACAATTCTCACGGGTCAAAGTCGAAAAGTAACGGGTCAAAGCATGTATACCTCGGTCGGTTGGTTGGTCCTTGGTCCCTCGTACTTTTCCCAGTATGTCGTGTTCTCTGCGTTTTTTACCGGCATGGTTTGCAGCTGATGATTATGCCATGTGGTGTGCGCGCGGGAAATAGGAAAGAAACCGCAACCCACATGCATGGACATGCCCGTACCGCTAGACCACCGGGTCGACCCGACGAGCGACCCGACGAGCGAGCTAGTTATAAGTTAAAAGTGCAATCTCCGGTCCCGGCAAGCAGCCTAGCTGAGCCGCCTCCGGCAGCAAGCCCACAACTGGGGCGGTGGATCTGTCAGCAGGGGCTGCGATCCGCGAGGATGCGTTGTCTGCTGCTGGCGCTTGCTGCTGCCAGGGTGCTGCTGCTGCTGCTGCTGCTGCTGCTGCTGCTGCTGCTGCTTCGACAACGGCTGCTCTTCTTTCTTTTTTACGTTTGGTCACATTTCGTACTGGCATGATATTTCTCGAGCTAGCTACTACTACTACTACTACTACTACTACTACTGCTGTATCTATCTTCTATCTGTGCAGTCTCCAGCCCCGGTAAACAGCCTAGCTGAGCCGCCTCCGGTAGCAAGCCCACAACTAGGGCTGTGGGTCTGTCAGCAGGGGCTGCGATCCGCGAGAATCCGGGGTCTGCTGCTGGTGCTTGCTGCTGCCTGTGCTGCTGCTGCTGCTTCGACGACGACTGCCCTTCTTTGCCTCTTTACGTTTGGTCACATTTCGTACTGGTATGACAGTAATATTGCTACTGTTCAACAGTTGTTGCGGCTTCAATAGGTACGGGATTCGCGTCACACTGCTGTATGCCTTGGTACGAGTAGCTAGGGGTACTGCCTGGTGATTGTTCTGCACGCTGTGATGACATACGATCGGAGCATCGGCACGAGGGAGGCAGGAAGCGGAAATGTTTGTATTTTATTGGCGGACCCGCGGGCCCGACCCGCGGGGCGCCTGCACGGCATCAATGTGGCTCTCAGCTGTAAGTTTGAAAAAGGCGGATCCGCCGGCCAGACCCGCGGGTTTGACCCGCGGGTCAGCCTATAACAACTCACGGGTCATTATTTCTTGACCCGCGAAGTCACCCGTATCTCGCGGGTCATGACCCGATCCGACCCGTGAGATTTTGAAAACCTCTTGACCCGACCCGACCCGACCCGCGAGATTTTGAAAACCTCTTGACCCGACCCGACCCGCGAGATTTTGAAGCCTCTTGACCCGACCCGACCCGACCCGCGAGATTTTGAAAACCTCTTGACCCGACCCGACCCGACCCGTGAGATTTTAAAACGAAATGACCCGACCCGACACGACCCGCGAGATTTGAAACCCCCTTGACCCGACCCGCGGGTCGGGTCATGACCCGTGAAAAGCCCTGCAAAAAACGTCCGTAACCGACCCGACCCGACCCGACCCGACCCGACCCGACCCGACCCGACCCGACCCGACCCGGCCCGACCCATGAGATTTAGAAAACCTCCTGACGCCACACGACTCGACCCGCGTTTTTTTTTAAACCTCCAGGTCCGATCCACGGCCCGGATCACGAGCCATGAAAAACTCCTGCAATTTCCTACATCGGGGTGAGGCCGCCCGCACGTGTGGGTCAGTGCTCACTCGAGCACGGACCAAAAACCATGTTTTGGTTGGCACAGCGTCACAAAAAAATTGCTCTATGGCGGTGCATACGGCAGACCCGACACGCACAGGGACAGGTAGGCAGCCACTCGTGGCGAGATCGAGTGGCTGTGAGCTGAGCCGGCCGCGGCAAAAATACGCTCTTAAAATCGCCCCCCCTTGTTTGCCGCACATAGCCCTATTAAGAAGTCGGCATTGTAAAAGACAAATGCTACGTTAGGGGGGGGGGGGGGTACCCAGTTTGTGCATGGCCGTAGTCGTATGACCATAGGCCCTCGCATCCCTACTATGCCGGGACGGAGCACGCGTCGGGTTTTCACCAACCAGGCAGACATTGCTTGCACCAAGCGCGAAGCGCCGTGAGGTGTTCGGTGAGTCACATGAAGGGTGACCTGCATCCTTCCGAGAACCGCTTGTAAGACAGACTTCGGCATCTTGTGCCTACTTTCTTGCTTATGGATGACGGCGTCAATGAGTTACTTTGTTTTCTGATGTGGCCACTCCACAGACAGCAATGGGTGCTACTATGTAACTACCTCGTGGGTGCCTTGCCATGTTCACACTAGTAATAAGTGATGCGATCATCCCCCTTGTGCGGAGTTAGGGTTCTCCACCCCGCACAATATGATCTAACTCGGTAACCATCCTGGTGACCGCCAAAAAATAAAAAGCGGTAAACGGTACCCTGGTTGTCTAGCTCACGCAGTGATTGGCATGTTTGACAGCGTCGTTGCCAACACCAGCGCCAACCCCAATATACATATAATGTTTTACAGCGTCGGTGCCAAGCGAGGTCCCAACTATTATATATTATAAAAATATTAAATACAGTCCAGCTGTGAGATCGAAGAATTTGTCGAACTCATCTTTGCAAGCTGTGTGTGATACTCCGATCGCGCGTATAATAACGGGAGGTGTGTCCTCATTAAGGATATAGGTCGGCGACTCCCCTTGAAGCTACAGTGTAGCTTGTACCAGGTTCAACAGAGTGATGTTAGTCTGTGCGCGGAAACTATGAAAACCCGAAATATATGTCAAGAGGGGCTACGGTAGGGGTTTGCTTTACTTTGGGGGTTTTTTTTTGCGGTGTCTCGGGGTCACCACTCGCGCGAGTGACCCGCCCCCCCCGTTCGTTTGCGACCTTCAGCTTTCGTGCTGCTTTAATTTTAGAAATGTGAGTTCGTTGATGGATTGGTAAAGCTACGCTGCGCTGAAAACAAAACAAAAAAAACGCTACAGCTAAGCGCCTGCTTTTCAGTGATTTACAGGGTCGCTCGTGCGAGTGGCTTAACGCCTTCACAACTGGAAACCTTTTTCACTTGAAATTAGTATAGGGAGGGGTTTTGGGGCTCTAAAGGGGTTAAGCTCGGTGATGAAATGAATAGTACCCCCCCCCCCACCGTAGCCTTAGTAAACCATGATATTCCTACGATTTCGGGCCAATCCTCAGTTGAGTAACTCCCCCGCCAATCAGATATCATTTGGGCCCAAAACAAAAAGTGCTGTGATACATGATCGAGTCCTCCCGTGCAAGTAAGGGGTGCAGCAGCAGCATTTTCTGAGAAATCTCTGAGCCCCTGGGGCATGAGGAGCTAGCTCAATATCTCACCCAACACGGCACAACTTCGAAGGCATTCGTTCGCGCGACCCCGACCGGCATTTCTATGCGCTAGTCCTAGTTAACAAAAAACATACCACTCTGTACGGAAACATAAGCAACCTTTGGACAATAATATCGAAAACACATGTTTCTTATATTTCCGAACAGAGTGGTATGTACTACTTTTGACGAAGGCTACGATAGGTGGGTCACGCACGTTTGGCGCCTTTTCTTGCAACGGCTCGGGGTGTCACTTTCTCGAGCGACGCCCCTGTCCCTTCGCCGTCTCAAGCTTTCGTGTGCTGCTACATTTTTTTTGCGATATGAATCTCCGCAATGGGACGGTAAGCTTAGCTACGCTGAGCCAACGGCCTAAAGTATATTTGTGCACTCGAGGTACAGAAGTCGCTCGTGCCCGCGGCTCAAGCCCGGTGGTGTGACGAGGGGTAGCCCCTCTCCCGTAACCTTGGTAGTGCGAAAAAAAAATGTCATAGTAGACCCAGGCTACGATAGGGGTGTGTGTGTCCCTTTTTAAGAGCCTATTTATTCAGTGGACCGGAGTCATTCGCGCGAGTGACAGCCCCCATGCTCCTTTGCAATCTTAAGCTTGTTTTTTTTTGTTTGTTTGTTAATTTCGCGACGTGAATCCGCAACACGATAGCTTGCCACGCTGCGCCAAGCATATGGCGTAAACTCTTATTTTCGTCAGCGAGGTACAGAGTCACTCGTACGAGTATGATAGATCAAATCCAGTGGTGAAAAAGGGGGGCGTATTAACATGGCCCCTACCGTAGCCTTGTTCTTGTGAAAAAAGGTCAGAAGAGCCGATAGTGGCACACTCGAGGAAGTCAACCGGCCAGAAACGTTAGTCAACCCCCAAAAAACGCATCTCCTACCGCACTATAGAGGGATGACTCAACACCGCCCCTATCATAGCGTGCACGCCCTAATGCTCTACGTACGGTGGTAGCGGTTTATCTCACCGTAACGCCAAAATTTCGCTCCTTGAGGAAAGGAACCGCCCATCGAATCAGCCCCTGCGGGTCCACCAGAAGGATCTACGTACCGGTTGCCCGCGCGAGATGAGCACAGTTCGGCAGGGTAGGCGAGGGGCGAGAGGTAGGGGGGGCGGGGGTTGGAGGGGGCGTGGGGGGGGTAGTGCTAGGGATCGGGGATGGGGAATGAGGATGGAGGTGGAGGTAGGGATGGGAACAGGCGAAGGTTGGGTCGCAAGGGGCGAGGGACGGAGGGCGGGGGGCGGGGGCGGGAATAACGGCGGGGGTGGAGACGGAGGTGGGGGCCGTGGCGGGGGCGGTGGTTGAGGGGGGGTGGGGAAAGCGTGGGGATGGGAACGTGTGGGTGAAGGTGCGGGTGGGGGTGGTCGCGTGAACCTGCTGAGCGTATGAAGCTTCTCCTAGGTGAGCTGGAGAGAAAAAGCGATGAGCGCAATAGAGCACAACAATAACAGTACTCACCTTCAGCTTCGGCGGCCCCACCTGCGGTTCCCTCTCCGACTCAGCGTCGCTCCCGACGGGACTAGCGGCGGACTTGGTCGTTCCCAGCCAACTCTGCTTGGGGTTAGGGTCAGTGGTAGGGTTAGGGGTAGGGGTAGGATTTGGCGTGTGGCTGGGGTTAGAGTTAGGGTTGGGATTAGGGCTAGAGATAGCTGTAGGGGTAGGGGTAGGGGTAGGGTTAGGGTTAGGACGAGGATCGGGGGTAGGGTTAGAGCTAGGGTTGGGTTTAGGGCTAGAGATAGCGGTAGGGGTAAGGGTTGGGGTAGGGTTAGCACTAGGGATGGGGATGGAGTTCGAGTTAGAGTTGGGGTTAGGGCTAGAGATTAACGGTCGGGGTAGGGATAGGGTTAGGGGTAGGACTAGGAGCGGGGGGAGGGTTAGAGTTAGGGTTGGGGTCAAGGATAGAGTTTAGCGACAGGGATAGGGTAGGGGTAGGGGTAGGGGTAGGGGTAGCGGTAAGGGGCAGGGCTATAGTTGGAGTTAGGGTCAGGGTTAGCGCTAGAGATAATGGTACTGGTAAGGACTGATTCTACGATAGCCCCCCCCCAAACCAGCGATTTTCTTTAACGCACGTTTCATGACTGCTCGACACAAGCAAGGATACCATTGAAAAATAAGTATCCATATACTTTCTCGTGTGCAAAGGCCTATCGATCGATGACGTCGGGGTGTCGAGAGACACCGTATTTCAGGAAATACGACCGGGAGCTGGTTTTGAAACCGGCGATTTCGGTAAAGAAAAGTTGGGGGAGCTACCGTAGAACGACTCTAAGGTAGGGTTAGGGTTAGGGGCGGAGGTTAGCTAAGAGTTAGGGTTGGGGTCAGGGTGAGGGTCAAGGTTAGGGACTGGGGTACGGATACAGCTATGTTTGGGTTTAGGGCTAGACATAGTGGTAGGGGTAGGGGTAGGGGTAGGGGTAGGGGTAGGGTTGGGACTAGGAGCGGGGGTAGGGTTAGGGTTAGGGTTGGGTTTAGGGCTAGACATAGTGGTAGGGGTAGCGGTCGGGGTAGGGCTAGCACTAGAGGCGAGGGTAGGATTAGAGGTAGAGATAGCGGCAGGGGTAGGGTTCGAGTTAGGATTTAGAGGCGGGGGTAGGGCTAGGGTTAGCGTTGGGGTTAGGGTTGGATGCAGCGCGGTAAAGGCAGAGCGCCGACGTAGATCGGACAGGCAGTTGGTCGGTCGTCAGCCGGTTGGTTGTACAAGCGGGCGGAGCGTCGGCTGCTCCGTGTTCTGCTCAGCCGGGAATACGTGGTCAGACATGGGTACGCGGGTACGCGTACTCGGAGAAAAGTCGTCCGAGATACGCACTCGGGCAATCCACGGTATTTTCTCGGACATGCTCTATGTACTCTAACATGGATACTCGGACGCACGTTCGGACAAACGTACTCAGGCATACGGTACTCTAACCGCATGGTCAGAGTCATTCTCAACGAACGAAAAAAAATGTCACGAGTCGTGAAAAACAAACGCTAATTATTCAAGAACGGTGATATTTTGGCACGAACCGTGAGACGTTTTTTGTATAAATTGCATGGAAAACAATTGATGTCACAGTTCAGGGCAAACGAAACGGGGGATCGGTTAGGGAGAGATATCGCGACATGACGTCAATTTTCAAATGTCATGAATCGTGGTTTCTGCGAACGATAAACTTTTTTGTCATGGACCGCGACTTTTTTGCTCTCGTTAAGAAACAAAACTACTGAAGGGGCAGAAGTAAAACACAAAAAAAGCGCACATTTTTTTCCACCAGTGTCTGCACCAAGCTTGCCGGCGCCGACATCTTCTTCGACATCGCCGCCGCAGACACCGAAGCCGACTTCGCCTCGCGGCCGCTATCATCACCCAGCCTACCCCCTCCACCTCGTTTACCATCGGCTCCACCCCCCCTACCCCCTCTAGTCTTGCCTGTCACTGCCTCCCCCTCCCGCCCCCCGCTAACGCTGTTGTTGTCCTGCAAGGTAACCTTGAATTTATTTAGACCGTCACTAGTTTCGTGAGCACCCCGTTCATTAACCGCGGGAGATGTTCGCTGTCCGTCGCTTGGTGCCGAGGAAACGCCCACCGTTACTGGGGAAGGGGTGCCCAAAGGTTTTCCAGAGTTTGCGGTGGTGGTGGTGGTGGTGGTGGTTGGGGGAGGAGAAGAAACGCCTTTTTTATATGAAACGCCGGAAACCTGGATGTTGCGCGCGGGAGAGATGCCGGCTTTGGGTATGACCGGCGAGGGTTCCCCTTGCTTGACGGTTACCCCGGTTGCTCCTGAAGGACCAGCGGCGGTGGTGGCGGTGGTGGTGGCGGTGGCAAGGTTGTTGCTTTTGTTCCCAACGACATCTTCGCTGCTGTTAAAGGCGGTTACGACTGTCGGTAGGCCTTGTTGGAACGACTGTGGGATATGGGATGGAAGAGGAAGGGGGGAGGGGGCGGGGGGTGAGAGGGGTGAGGGGGAGGTGAGTGGGTTTTGCTCGTGCATCTAGGTATTATTTATTTTCTCGTATTGGTCACATGCGCTGCCCAGTAAACTACGTAGTGCAGTGACTGAAGTATTCTAACACGCAATTCCTCCTGTCTATCATTACCGTGGGCATTGTCCACTCACGCCGTATTCTCAGGCGCCGAAAGTGTGCAACGGTACATGCCGTAAGGTATCAAGACGAGGCGGAGTTTGTAGTTACACTCGCGAGCATGGAGGCTGTTGCGAATTAAGAGCGTCGCCATCAAGGGTTATATCAGCCTCGATGGGTTGCAGTAGTACCAATATTATTAGTGTTTGCCATCCGACAATACGCAGCAGCGTGAGCTTCAACGTTGATCACTCCATGTAGCATTCCCCGAAGAAGAAAGCCACGGAAACAAATGGAAACCTATTCACCGAGCCTGATTTCCTTATATGCATACTTTCCGCTAAAGCTTTTCCTACATTGCAGTATTTGCTGTCCTTGCTCGAGTCATCCCACGGTAGGGGTGCGGCAGAAGTTTCTGAGAATTTTTTAAGCTCGAGCACGGACTCATCCCACGGTAGGGGTGTATCAGAAGTTTCCGAGAATTTTTGAGCTCCTAGCACGGACTCACCCCACGGTAGGGGTGCACCAGACGTTTCTGAGAATTTCCTGAGCTCGTAGCACGGACTCATCCCACGGTAGGGTTGCACTTTTTGCGGCAAAAAGTCCCTGGGCGATTGAGCTCCTAAAAAAGAGGAACTACCGGTTAGTGAAGCAATTCCACGAGTTCATATTGTTTTAGAACTAAGGCATAGAGGCTTGGTCGGGTTGTGCGAAGGAATGCCTTCGAAGCCTATTTGTCGGGTGAGATATTGAGCTCCTCGTGCGAGGACCTCAGGGCCTTACCCTGCACCCCTACCGTGGAATGGCTCCACGAGGAGATCAACACCCCACCCGATACTGCATTACTTCGAAGGCATTCGTTCGCTCGCGCAACCCACCCAACATCTCCGTGCGCTAGTCCTAAAGCAAATCCACTTGTAAAAAGTATCAGACTAACTGGTAGTTGCTCATTTGAGGGGCTCAATCGGCTAGAAACGTTTGGCAGAAAAATCGCAAATTCCTACCGTGGGATGAGTCAGCTCTCTTCTACGCCTCCTTCCTGCTAAAGCTTCATCTACAGTACTCCAATTTTTGTCCTCTCTCTCTCCTTCTCAAGGTGTGCTCTTTGCAGGTTATTCTTGTATCCTAAGCCGCGCCATGTTGTGCTTGCCGTCCGACAATGCGAATTACGATCTTCAACGTCAAGTCACTCACAGCCCCCCCCCCTAAAAAAAAAAAGAAGAAGAAACGCACAAGGGAAAAGCAAAAAGGAAACTTGTGCACAAAAGTCAATTTTTGCTTTTCCGTACTCGCGCCAAACTTCCGGCTTAGCATCGATGCACTTCTCACTCACGTGCTTTCCTAAACATCATCATGTGTTCTGTTCCAATTTTGCAGTCCTAAAACAAAATAAAGCTGTAATCGTTATCGCTGCCACCTTGTCGCCAAGGGCCACTCATGTGTTATGTTCCAATTTACAACGCTAATGCAAAATAAATTTTTAATCGTTAACGCTGTCACCTCGTGGCCAAGGGCCAATGGTGTCAAAGTAGGTGCCCTCTTCACCGGCGCCATAAGGAGAGACGCCGTTCCTTCGCCCACGGAGGGGCCGATAGTCCCACTTTTCTCGCCTCCCCTACCCCCCCCATGCGATCCCCCCGGAGCTAATCCTGGTCCCCCCGCCCCCCCCATCTGCGGCAGCTTGCGGGACGAACCTCTCTCGAGACCAGGACCCCCCCCCCACTCCCCGAGCGCACCATCGATGGCGGTGGCCGTTCCGTTTTCCGGCTCGGCACCGGTGGCGCTTTGGTTCGTATTTGCCACCGCTTCCGCTTCCTCGTCTGAAATGTTCTCCGCGGGGATCGCGAACCAGAGTTCGTTGGAACCTGGTCTGTCGGGTGATCTGTCGTAGTCGGCTTCGCCCCCCAGAGCTAAAGCCGCCGCGCGGACCCACCAAGCAGCCTGTAGGGTAGGGAAGGGGGGGGGGCATGATCAACATTTGTGGGGGCAGGGGGCAGGGGGCAGGGGGCAGGGGGCAGGGGAGGAGGGGTCGGTGAGGGTGGGAGTGTGTTTGAGGGGGGGGGGGGGTCAGGGGGGGGGTGCACGCACAGGCACACAACTACATACAGCAGGGGTCCCCCAACAGTGTGGTCTGAGTAAGGCGGTATCTCGATGTAAGGCGGTCAAAATCGCTTAGCGCGGCGGGGGAATTGCCCTCATAGCCCGGAATGAGTATGGCGGCTTCCCTCTATAAGGCGGTCATATTGCTCCGCCACGCCATCGCCTTGCTGATGGACACCTACTGCAGCCACACAGGCACAGCGAGACAGTCCCACAGCTTCACGCACCACACGTCCCACGCGGCCACAAAACAGCTACCCACAAACACGCACAACAACACAAACACACAACAACACAAACACACAGCAACAAACACAACAGCACACACGTACCGCAGGCATGTCGCGATCCCACCCAGAAAGAAACCTGGGTGCCCCTCCCCCCCCCCCCTCCTCCCCGCCGCCGCCCCCTTGAACTCCCGCCGCTCTCCACACCGCCTCTACCCCGACCCTCAAATATCCCGGTCGTGGAAAAGAAACCCTAAGGATCACTTTCCCGTTTTCGTCAGGGTGGAGCGCGTGTATGAGGCATGCCCGTGTCATCTGGCGAAGTAAAATATGGCGTGTTCGGGGGGGGGGAGGGGGGGCTCGTTTTTTTATGCCTAGCCGTAGTCTTAAGACCCCATAGAAGGGGCGGGGGCGGGTTTATTTCATGCATAGCCGTAGTCTTAAGACCCCATAGAAGGGGCGGGGGCGGGTTCATTTCATGCATAGCCGTAGTCTTAATACCAAGTAGACCCTCGCATCCCTGTAATTCCTGGACGGAGAAGGTCGGATTTTCACCGACCAGGCAAGATATCGCGTGCACCAAGCACTAAGCGCCGTGAGGTGTTCGGCGAGTGCATGAAGTTTGAGCTTCATCCTGCTATTAACCGGTTGTGGGGCCTTGAAGGGGGGTGGGGGGGGTTAAGCGCACAGAGAGACGTCCGAGCTGTTACTGGTGTTGTTGTTGAAGTGTGGTCGCTTGTTGTGGGGCAGCTCGTGTCATGCGGGGGTACCCAGGTGGACCTCGGACGGACGTTGGGACGGTCCGGTGATGGCCGAAACCAGAGCATCCACTTATTTTTTTCGGCGTCAATAATTATTCCACACCGTTGCTGATGGTACGGGTAGTTCCCAACTATTTTCTCCGCGAAAAAATAATGTTCGCAGTTCAAAACACGTTGGTGACAAGCGTAGCATGTACTTTTTTTATTACCTGTAGTAAAAAAGAGCCCTCCATCGCACCAACACTTTGCTTTGATTATTTTGTTCCACCCAAAGCGTCCGTGCGGTTCCCGCTATTAAGGGCGAATCTAGTAACCAGGACGAAGCATGGCAGGTACACACAACGTAATAACACGCGTGCTACGACAGAGATGCACCACTTTTTCTACTAATACTACCCCTCAATTTAAAAGCTGATTTGGAGGAGAAAAAAATCAAAACTGCTTTGATCCCGGATGAAAACTCCCATGGCCTAGGTACACAACGAGAATCATCCAACAAAAACGGCCTATTTTCGACGATTTCTGGTCAAAGGGGCCCCGTCATATAGAAATTAATTTCGCCAAAAAAAAGTATACCTCCATCATGACACGTTCCAACATGTATTTTTTTTGTGTGAAGTAGAGCTCCTGATGGCTATGGTTCCCCGTACTATGGCCGAGATCAGTGTAGGGTAGAGAGGTGCCCCCGTCTTTTTTAAGAGGTTCGCCTCAATTGAGGGTTTCTATACCCCTCCCCAAAACAAGTTATTTGGGGAAAAATAGAAGTGTTGGGGCGTGCTACGGTAGAGGTATACCGTTTTTTGGCAAAATCACTTTCTGAATGACGGGGCCCCTTGACCAAAAATCGTCGGAAAATTGGCCGTTTGTGTTGGATGATTCTCCTTGTGTACCTAGGCCATAGGATTTTTCATCCGGGATCAAAGCAGTTTTGATTTTTCTCACCTCCAAATCAGTTTTGGGGGGGAGAAGTCTTAACCTGCTAAAGTTAGGGGTAGTATAAGAAAAAAGGTGGTGCACCTCTATCGTAGCACGCGTCTGTTCCGAGGTGACAAAAATACCCATAGCTTAGGCAAACGACGAAAATTACGGGGGGGAGGAGGGTGTGCTCAGTTTGTGCATGGCCGTAGTCACATGACCATAGACCCTCGCATCCCTTTTGGGGAAATAACTAAATTCCGACAACAACGGCGACAACGACGACGACGACAACAACAACATCAACAGCAACAACAACAACATCAACAACAACATCAACAACAACAGCAGCAACAACAACAACATCAACAAAAACAGCAACAACAACAACAACAACAACAACAACAACAACAACAACAACAACAACAACGACAACAACAACAACAGTTGGACCTGTTGTTGCTGATTTTGTTGTTGCCTTTCTCGCATTAATCTCGCATAAGTCATGTCCGTGGTCACAGGACAGGCTCCAGTCACTCTGGAGTGGAAGAACACCACAGGACGAAAGTAAATAAAGTGGCACGCGTATCTATCGCCGCTGAAGCAAGTCGTACATCAGCCAAAACAAAGAGCTAAAAGTGGAAAAAAAACATCTCCGGAAGTTCAGCGTACGTGCCTGTCAGGCCCATGCCGGTACTTTGTATGCTTCAAAAGACTCTGGACTGAAACCGAGTACAACGCATACCACCAACGAAACCAAAAAATGTACAAACCCGGACTATAAGGTGCATCGTTCTTTTAACTGCGAGCTATCGGCCCCCTTGCCTGGCTCAGCCACAATCGGAAGGTTCTGACGTGCTTGTTCACGTCTGCTGATACCCTCATATCCAGTTGGACCTTCGCCAGATCGCACATACAAACGAAACGCATGTACGGGGAAAGGGAGGGGGTGATGGGCGTGTGTACCGGTTGGGGCGGGGGGGGGGGGGGGTTCCTCAATTGTTGCGGAGTCATTTCACCACCGACCACGCTTCTCTTTCGAGACGGAGCACCGTTCCTACTCTTAATAGACACACCTCCAACATTGGGGCGCTCAGTTCGTTTCTTCCATGTATGACGTTAAAAATACCTTTGCTCATCGTTGCATCTCCTTCCTGTTTGGCCGTCTGCGGCTACCATCTACCTGGTACCTCCTAGCATGAGCGATCGTTTTCTCGCTAGATGACCAAACGTGCCGCACGCCTCCGTGTCACACCCATTCCACTCGATAAAATTGTTTCAAATGCGTCAGCCGTGAGCTTGACCGTGAGCTTGATCAAGTTGAGGGTTGATGCTCATTTTTGCGCATTGCGTGATACTCTGATCGCGTTTTTTTACGGGTGTCCTTCCCTTTGAAGATACACGACTCTCCCAGATATTGCCAGCGCGACAAGGGAAAATACCCACCAGGGTAATGTTCCTCGTCTTCTTTAGCCTATTCCGTCCCTCCTTGTACAAGCTACACAATCCCGCAGTGTATGTTCTATCGAAGGGAGTGGGGGTACGATGGCTACGTCTACCGGGGGGGGGGGGAGGGAGTATGATGAGGGAGGGCCCATAGACCCGGGGGGGGGGGGGGGGGGAGGGTGGGTATGGTGGGTGCATGGTACTAAGGGAGGGAGGGTCGGGGTGGGGATAGTTAATCCATGCTATTGCAAGAGATATATTGTCGTCCCCCAAAAAATTGAGTGAGTCCTCTTTCCTTCTGATTTCGTGATATACTTTGGCCCAGGGGACTCGCAATCGTTTTCGCTGAACTGGGATTTTGTCGCAAGCTTTCTTGGCGTCCCCCCCCAAATGGATGTTGTTGCATTATTTGTTCTTAGTGTGTCGGTTTTTGTTCGTGGGTCTGTGCTGCACGTTGTGGCGATCTCTCGAAACGGCCACGTACACCGTAGGTATCGTACCTTATGGTAGCGATCATTTCTTATTGTGGTAATCATACCTTGTGGTGATGTCATATCTCATAGTGGTAATTATACCTTATTGGGATGATCATTCCTGATTGCGGCGATCATGTCTCATTGTGGTGATCATTCCTTATTGCGGTGATCACCCTTACTGCGGTACTCCTATATTTCGGTGGTGACCTTTATTGTGGTTGTCGTACCTTATTGTGGTGATCATACCTTATTATGGTGGTCATACCTTATTTTGGTGATCACCCGTATTGTGGCGATCATACCTTTTCGTGGCGATAATACCTTACTGTGGTGATCATACCTTGTATCGATCATACCTTATTGTGAGGATCAAACCTCTGTTGCAGCGATTGAATCTTATTGTGGCAATCGTACCTTGTGGTGATCTCTGGAAACGGCCAAATACGCCGTGGTTCGGAGGCACGCGTCCAGAATCTCCTCCATGTCCGCGCTCTCCAGGGTAGGGGCTGGCAGCTCCGGGTCCCCGTTTCTGTGTGGCGGAGTGGAAACCCATTAGATAATATGGCACCGGGGACGAGGGAGTAGATATGCGAGGGAGTTGTTAGTATACTTCGCGCATAGGTTTCCTTGTTTGTTTGCCCTTGGTGTCATCTCTCTATAGTGCGGTAGGGGTAGCAGTTGTTGGGTTAACTAATAGTGTACCTGTGACCGATTGATCTCCTCAGGCGTGGGACTATCGGTTAGCACGATAGTTTTACGAGTTCATCTGTTTTAGGACTAGCGCATGGAAGAGGCTGGTCGGGCTGCGCGAACGAACGCCTTCCAAGTCATGTATCGGGTGAGATATTGAGCTCCTCACGTTAGGATCTCATAAACTTCTCAGAAATTTCTGCTGCACCCCTAGCGTGGTACGACTCCTTGGCGCATTTCTTCTTTCTGGGACGCGTGCTACGATAGAGGTATACCCTTTTCGTGCGAAAACGTTTTCTGAATGACGGGATTCCTTAAACCCAAACCGTTGGAAATAGTATTTAGGGATACCTCTTTCTGGCGAAAACGTTATCTGAATGACGGCGTTCCATAACCCCAAACCATCGGAAATAGTATTAAGGTATACCTCTTTTTGGCGAAAACGTTTCTGAATGACGGAGTTCCTTAACCCAAAATAGTCGGAAATAGTATTAAGGTATACCTCTTTCTGGCGAAAAAGTTCTCTGAATGGCGGGGTTCCTTAACCCAAAATCGTCGGATATTTTAAAAATTAAAATACATTCCACCTGTGAGATCGAATATTTTGTCGAAACTCATCTTTGCAAGCTGTGTGTGATACTCCGATCGCGCGTATTACGGGTTGTGTGTCCTCATTAAGGATAGTCGAAACTCATCTTTGCAAGCTGTGTGTGATACTCCGATCGCGCGTATCACGGGTTGTGTGTCCTCATTAAGGATATAGGTCGGCGACTCCCCTTGCAACTACAGTGTAGCTACCAGGGTCAACAGGGTGATGTTAGGCAGTCTGTGCGCGGAAACTATATCGATATATATATATACCAATTTTGTTTTTGCATGATTCTAGTTGTGTACCTAAGCGCCATAGGATGTTTCATTCATAAGGTATATAGCAGTTTCTTTTGTTTTTCTCCAAATCAGTTTTTTGGGAACGGTCCCAAGTTGAACAAACCTCAGAAAAGAAGTGGTGCACCTCTATTGTAGCACGCGTCCGCGTATAAACCAAAGAAAAACGCGCAAAGTAACCTGGTAAGTAAGTAGCACCGACCAGACGCGAGCAACGGTGGAGGTAGTACTTTTCGTCTGAAACGATTTCTGAATGACGGGGGGCTCCTTAATCCAGGGTCGTCGGAAACAGGCCATTTTTGTTTTGCCTGATTCTCGTTGCGTACCTAGGCCATGGGATTTTTCGCCCAGTAACGGTTTTATTTGGATCCAAATCAGTTTTTGGGAGAGGTCTTAAGCTCCCAAATTGAGGGGTAGAATTAGAAAAAAAGTTGTGCACCTCTATCGTAATACGCGTCGAACCAAAACCTGAAAACAAATACTTTGGCCATTATAGTGGATAAAAACAAAATATACTAGGTATTGAAATGCTGTATGTACAAAAAACAAAGCTAAAAACTAAAAAATAACAACAGGACCCCTCCCATTAAAGTGAAAAAAAAAACTCACCCACGAAGCAGTGCTGCAAAGTACCCAACAGTGCAGCTTGCAAAGATGAGCATCGACCCTAAATTCGTCGAACTCACAGCTGACGTCGTTAGAATAATTTCATAAAAAACTTTTCTTTCGTAAAAATATCAGACTAACCGGTAGTTCCTCACTCGAGGAGCTCAACCAATCAGAAGGCCAGAAACGTTCCCGAGAACGTGCTTTTTGTCTCGCCGTGATGGGGCACAGCTGTTGCATCCGTGCTGGTGTCCACACCGGTGCCCTTTGCGGGTGAATGGTATCCACCAGACGCTGCACTAAATTTGGAGTTTGAAACTATTTTCAGGCGTTCACAGTAGGGTGTGTGGTATTCAACGTACCCCCGGTGATAAAGTGATGATCGAAAAACAAAACAAACAATATATAACCGGCTGTGCTCATGTAGGGGGGGGTATTATCTAAGGGGGGCGTGTTTTCTTCCGTGTTATACAGTAACCGGTAGTTCCTCGCTTAAGGAGCTCAGAAAAAAAAGTTGGCCGGAAAAGTGCAAACCCTACCGTGGGATGACTCCCCTCTCGTACGGTAAGCGACAAATAAAAGCAAGGCGTCACCGCCTCCAGCTCTTTACGTACCGTAAGCGATCCAAGGCCTTTTCCCCGTAGTCGACCAGCATAGAGACACCGTCCTGGATCTGCTCCAGCGCGTCGCTGTGCATCACGAAGATTCTTGAATCCTTGAACAGCTCCTTGACCCCAGCGCCGAGGACCTTGAGCGACGGGTCTGCGGCGAGATAAACCCGAGCAAGGACAAGAAAGGTGGAGCGACGGCAGCATATCGGTTCTACCGATGACCTCAGCTGTAATTTTTCGGCAGAAAGAAGTTATTAGAGACTTCGTGTGCGTCGCTGTTTTTTTTTTCGTTCCCTTTGGCGTTCTTCCTATTGGAAACGTTTTTTTATTTGTGAATTATCGATATGGAAGCTCATGTTGCGCATTGTAGGAAGACGAAAATCAATACAACAATAACACTATTAATACCCCAATAAAAGTCAAAACAAACGGGCACCCGAGGCAAAATGACGGCATACATATTTTTAAGTCACATCTTTTTCGGGGCGGGTTGGGGCAAGAGCCTGTATATTCCGTTTATCTTAACCCTTGTGAGGGCCCCCATTTACACCAACCAAAATAACACGAGAAGCGTGGGTTTATCGACCGCCTAGGCAGAGCGCGCATCGGCACACGAGGTATCAGCGGGTGTCCTATAAACCCCAACTTCGGGCTTCGAACACACCCACGCCTTCCCTCCCCCAGCAGCCCGGGCTGCTGCTTGTGTGACCAATGCTGTAACCGTCACGTTTTGTTTCGACACGTTTTGCCCCTCTGAAGGAGATCGCTTTACCGCTCTCAAAAACCTTCTAATCTACCGAATGAAGTACCAAAAAGTATTTCGCTTTGTCTTAGTTGTAGGAATTTTAGGCCGTTTTTTTTGTGTGTGTTTTGGGTGTTATTTTGTTACAGATCACGTGCGGGCGTAGACCCAACCCCGACCCTAGCCCTAACCCCAACCCTAACTCCTACCGCAGCATGTGTCTTCTTCTTTTTAAAACCTCCGGCGGATAAAGAAAAATAAAGGTTAAGCTCACCACGCGTACACATATTTTCACACATCTCGTGTGTCAACTCAGCTCAATTGTATTCGCAATCGACGATCCAGCGCAAGCTGACGTGTTCTCCAGTTCCCGTGGAAGCGACAGCGCGAGCTTTTCCTACCGACGGTCACCGTTTCTACCCTGCATATGTCATGCTCTTCATTAGAAGCCTACTTTTCCATCCTATACCACCTGTACACCCCCCTGTACGAAAGAATATGCTCAAAGACGTATCAGACTTTCTGGCTGCCACTAAGCAAGTGCGTGTGTAGGTGTGTTGGACACCAACATCGCGGCAGTTACCCGTGACCAGGTGCCGCAGGAGCAACTCCGAGAAGGAGGCTTGCCGTCGCCGCTCGTCCTCGGCAGACACCTTGTCCTGTAGGGACATCAATATTGTTGTTCCTCGGGTCTGCTCCCACAACACCTTCAAAACGTTGCCAACAGTTGGTGGGGGTGGGGGTAGATTGGGGATGGATGGGTGGGTCGATGGTTGATGATGGTGGTGAAGGTGGGGATGGGGGGGGGGGGGAAGGGGGGTCCTCAGTTTGTGCATGGCCGTAGTCGTATGACCATAGACCCCCGCATCCCTACTATGCCGAGACGGAGCACGTCGGGTTTTCGCCGACCAGGCAGAGATCGTTTGCAACAAGCGCGAAGCGCCGTGAGGTGTTCGGCGAGTCGCATGGAGGGTGCACTGCTTCCTTCCAAGAGCCGCTCGTAAGACGGACTTCGGAACCTTGTGCCTACTTTCTTGCTTATGGATGACAGCGCCAATGAGTTACTTTGTTTTCTGGCGTGGCCACTCCAGAGACAGCAATGGGTTTTACTATGTAACTGCCTCGTGGGTGCCTTACCATATTATTATTATTTTTGCATATTCACACTACATGATACGACCATTCCCCTTGTGCAGAGTTAGGGTTCTCCTCCCCACACAGTATGATCTAACTCGATAACCATCCTGGTGACCCCCAAAAACATAAAAACGGTACCCTGGTTGTCTAGCTCACGCAGTATCTGGCATGTTTTGCAGCATCGTTGCCAACCAGCGCCAACCCCAATATCCATGTAATGGAGGGGCGGGGGGGGAGGGGGAGGGGGAGGGAGGTGTACTAATGCCATGCTTGGTCGCAGTCTTGAGACCATAGACGTTCACATTCGTACAATGCCGGTAATGAGCACGTCGGGTTTTCACCGACCAGGTAGGCATTTCTTGTACCAAGCGTGACGCACCGTGAACGGTAGGGGATGGTTGGGGATGGTCGGGGGTAGGGGTAGAGGGTTGGATGGGTAATTGGGTGGGTAGGTGGGTGGGAGGGGGGGTGGGGCGGAGGGACAGGGGGTGGAGAGACATTTCCCATTCGCCGCCGACATGTCTGTCGACTGTGTATGAACGAGGTTGGGGAGAAGGCAACAAGTGGTTTAGGCGGAAGCTACAACCTCTGATGTCGACGACAAAAACAGCAACACGAAGCCGCTCGAGCTGCCGGACTAGGAGGGAGTGGTTGAACCGCATAAGAAGGAGCTGTGCGGCACGCTGGCAGCATGGTGGTACCCGCACTGCTTCACGCTCTTCCTATGGACACCCCGAAACCTGCCTAATATTGGATTTCCTTGGGAGTCATCCTAAAGTAGAGGTTTGCACTTTTTGGGACAGGCGTTTTTTGCGCTGGGGCTCCTAAAGTGTGAAACTATCGGCTAGCATGAAAACTTCACGAGCACAATTGTTTTGGGACAACTAGCGCATGGAAATGTTGGTCGGGTTGCGCGAACGAACGAATGTCTTCGAAGTCATATAGTATCGGGTGACATATTGAACTCCTCGTGTTCGGAGCTCGGAAAAATGCTTAAAAACCTGCTGCACCCCTCTAGCAGCGTGGGATAATAAGATTTTTCTTCGACAAGATGGCAATCATTTTTATTTTTTGACTGATTCTACGATAGCCCCCCCCCCAAAACCGGCGATTTCTTTAACGAACGTTTCATGGCTCCTCGACACGAGGAAAGATGCTATGAAAAAAATATCTCCACATTTTTTTCCTGTTTGCAAAGGACAATCGAACGATGACGTCGGGGTGGCAAGGGGCGGCGTATTTCAGGAGCTACGACCGGCAGCTGGTTTCAAAACTGGTTATTTTGTTAAATAATTGTTGGGGGGGCTTTCGTAGAACGACTCTTTTTGTCGTCACAAACGGGCCCCGACAAGAAAAAGACCCGTCAGAGTTGCACCCACGCTATTGAGGACAAACTGCTTGGTTTGAGAGTGACGCGTGCTACGATAGAGGTATACCGTATTTTGGCGAAATCACTTTCTGAATGACGGGGCTCCTTGACCCAAAATCGTCGGAAATTTCGTCCATTTGTTTTTTTTGCATGATTCTCATTGTGTACCTAGGCCGTGGGATTTTTCATCCGGGATCAAAATAGTTTTGATTTTTCACCCACGGTAGCAAATCAGTTTTTGGGAGAGGTCTCAAGCTCCCACAATTGAGGAACCTCAGAAAAAAAGCGGTGCACTTCTATCGTAGAACGCGTCGAGTGGACGTATTTTCTTCAGCGGTGAAAGAGTTACGCGGGAAATAGATATGCAGAAATGGGTTGCAGAATGAAAAAATAATTCCAACGTAAGTAATGCAGTTAGTGCTCATGTAAAAAGCGCCAGGACGCATGTAGCTTCCCTTCTTTGATTTACTCTTCGGTTTTCTTCCTCCTGCTGGCTTCGTACTCAAGGTTTAAGTGTTGACCTCCAAAATCCGTAAAGACCTCGCGTGTTTTTTTTATTGTCCGCCTTTTTCTGCAAATTTCGTTTTAATTACGCTCCCCCGCCCGACCGCACCTGGTAGCCGATGGCCAGAATCGACACGCCGAACACCGCGAACCCCGCGATGGCCGTTATCAGCCCGATGACACCACCGGCGTCGCCCTCGCCCAGCGCCACCTGATTGATTGCGCAAGCAAGCGTATGTTACTTTCTCCTTTATTACGAAGGGCTGTTCACGAGACAGGACAAATTTCGCTGGTCGGGTCGGGTCGGATCTGTTCGGGTCGGATTAGGCTACCCGACGCAATCCGTTAGATGTTCACGGCCTCTTCACCCCACCAAACCCGATCCGTGGCAGTTCGACGCCTTCTGACCCGACCCGACCCGATCCGTGACAATAAAAAAATCTTCTGACTCGATCTTACCTGACTCGTGAGAACTTAAACACCTCCTGATCGGACCCGACCCGACGCGACCCGACCCGACCCGTCAGATTTCGCAAGACCCATGATATCCGGATCACGTCACGGGTCGGGTTAACTGGACCCGTGATACTCTGTATCCTAACCCACGGGTTCGACCCGTGGATCTGGCCCGCGGGTCGACACTTCAAGAACAACTCAATCTGAACTCAGTCCCCCGCGATGATATGTGGCCGTGCTGCAATATGATGGATAGGTGTAGACGTAAATGTATAGGTTGGCGGCGTTTTGGTCGTTGAAGATGACACCAAAGGGGCGTCGGAACAAGAGATTCCCTCGGGCAGGAATCAGGGAGTTTTAAAAGTCTCGAACCCGCGGGCCGGATCCGCGTGTCCCTCCTGCGTGTCAGCAGAAAACAATCGCCGGTCAAAGTGGCCCGACCCGTGATGTATCCGGTATATTGCGGGTCGCAACCTGACCACTTCCGTGACATTTTGAATACATTATTTCTCCACCCGATCCGAACCGTGAGAGTTTCTTGCAGACGTGAGCTGACCCGATCCACGAATTGTGGGCACCTTGGCTCGACTCGATACGAACCGACCTGTGGGATTTTGAGAACCTCCAAACCCAGATCCGACCCGACCCGACCCGACCCGACCCGACCCGACGAGAACCGACCCGTGAGATTTAGGAAATTCCATTATCTGACCCACGGGTCGGGCCATGACCCGTGAACAGCCCTGAGTTATTATCCCCCCCCAATCACTATTTTTCGTGGTCTAAACGTGTGCTCTACGTATCGCTTGTGATGTATCGTCTGCCTCGAAGGTGGAAAAAAGAAAAGAGCTCAGGTAATAAACGTCCTAAAAACACGAACGAAGTATTGACCTTTTTTCACATACGTACCTCCTCTGCACCCCAAGCCCGTAACCGAGAGTCAAGGCGACGTCGTGAATCTGCACTGTCCGAGCCAAAAACTGCGAAAGCCAAGGTCGCTTTTTTTACTGCAGTAGGTAGTCGATACCAGGTATGTGCCTTCCGCCATCGCCTCGTGCAATTGGCAACATTTACAGGAACGTACACCAGCCCGAGTTCCTAGTGATAACTAGTTGGATGGCTTTCGTCTGCAACTATTTTGGGCCGACTCACGGCAACTTTTGGGAACGAGGCGATTATTGTCGCAGCGCCTTTTGGGGCGACGGAAAAACGTCCACTACTACGTAGCTTCCCGGCTCGTTCCCGCCTAATAGGACGGGCCCGCTCAAAAGAGCTTTCCGAAGCATGTTTAGATCCACCTAATTCGTTTGACATCATTTTTTTTTTCGTCAAAATGTCCTCCAAATATAAACCCAGACGAAAGTTCCCCGCGCTTTAGTGGCCTACCGCTGTACTTACCTCTTCCGCACGCAGCCCATACCCCAAAGCCACGGTGACGCACGCCCAGCTAGGAATCACGGACCACCACAAGCTCAGCTCAAGACTGCCCCCCGTCAGTGGTGCTACCGCCCAAGCGACGGCGATGTCTACCCACACCCACGCCGGTGCTGCGTCGGCGGTCCCCCCCGCCGAGCTGCTCGTGGTTGTCGTGGTGGCGGTGGTGCTATTGCTCGAAGCTTCCGAGGAGGTGGAATGCCAGACGATGTGGGAGAAGGACCAGAGCGCGAAGCAGAGGAAAGATATGCCGTTGCAGACGCGCCCTGTATCCCGCTTGAACACCTTTTTGTTGGGGTACAATACGAAAAACGGTACATGCGAAAAAAAAACGGCGCATTAAGAAACGATGCATACACGAAACGGTTTTGGTATGGTAAAACGGCGTTACAAGGAATTTCTTTTTGGTGTTGCACAAGCGTTTGGGTGGCGATTCGCTTGGACTTAGAGCTGGAAACGTGTAACCAGTGGGAACTAGGGGTGTCCGAGAAGGTGGCGTGCCAGACGATGTGGTAAAACAAACACAACGCGAAACAGAGGAAAGAGATGCCGTTGCAAGCCCGCCCTGTATCCCGCTTGAACACCTTTGAACAAAAATGGGACGATAAAACGTCGATACAGGCGTTTTTTGGGTGGACACGTTTGCATAAGAAGTGGTTTTGGTACGATAAAAACGGCGGTATACACAGGCATACCAGACTATAGGTGAACACCTTTGCATATTTACCGAAACGGTAAATGCATGATAAAACGATCGCACAGATGTTGTTTGGGTGAACACCTATGGATGTACTGTAAAATGCTATATTTTTTTGTATGATAATGAACGGCGAGACATGACATTTTTTAGTAAACGCGTTTGCATACGAAACGGTTTTAGTATGATAAAAACGGCGGTATGTGTGTGTGATACAAGCGTTGCTTTGGGGGGTTGCGCGCGCCAGGTGGGCCTTTCTTGAACCCGTTGTGTAGCGCACCCACGTGTTGGTTATGAACTACCTGGGCTTAGAGTTGGAAAATTATTTCACTGGTGAGTGGTTGACCCCTTTAAAGCCCCCGAACCCCTCCCTATACTAAATCCAAGTATTTTTGTCCCCAAAAACGGGTTTCCAGTTGTAAAAGGGTTAAAAAAACTTTTTTTAAGACCCAGGTACAACGACCAAAGCATGAGAAGGAACCCAGGTTTCAACGACAAGACCCGACAAGGGTATAGTGGCAAAATAGCTAGTCAGCATTGTACCGTCTCTAGTGTTTTGAGAGTTTCAGGGTTTCGAGTAGGTTTGGGGGCTGGGTTGGGGTTGGGGTTGGGGGTAGGCCTAGATGTATCACCATCCCGCACCCTGGGGTTGGTGACTGTCGGCAGCGCCGTTGTAAAACACGCCATTCACTGCGTGAGCTAAACAGCCAGGGTACCATTGTTTTTTTTTTTGTTGGCGGTCACCCAGATGGTCGAGTTAGATCATCGGGCCGGGTGAAGAGCCTATAACTCCACGCAAATGGGAGACTCATATCATGCGGTGCGTATGCTGTCAGGCACCCACAAGGCAGTTACATAGTGTCCCCATTCCTTTGTCCGGAAGTGGCTACACCTGGAAAAAAAATCTAGTCAGTCGGGAGCGTCGTCCATGCGCAAGAGCGTACGCTCAAGGTGCCGACGTCCGCCTCACGAGTGATTCTTAGCAGGACGCAGCTCACTCGACATGCGACTCGCCAAACATCTCACGGCACTTCGAGCGTGGTGCACGCGATGCATGCCTGGTCGGTGAAAACCCCGCATACCCCGTCCCGAATCGCAGGGATGCGAGAGTCTACGACCCCAAGGACTCCGGCCATGCATTATACGATTATTTAACCCCCCTACCCTCCACCCTGCGCTAGAGACGCGAGGATTGGGGTTGGAAGCTAACGGCAGCCTATCATACCTCGGTGAATGTGCTCCAAAACCAAAAGAGCGCCACAAACGCCACGCTCATCCGTCCAAGGGCTAGGTCCGACAGCCCACTCCGGTTCAGCACGAGGCACGACGCTGTGGTCGAAAGAATAAGAGAGGCCGACACTACCCGCGACAAGGTCACGCGTCGACCCCTCGCCAACCGGTCTTGTTGGCCCCGAGCCATCGTCTGCCGTTTCAAAAATAGTATGTGTAAATTGAAGGAGGGGGGAGGAGAAGAGGGGTTAAGGTACTTGGTTGGACAAAGGAAGCAGAGGACAGGAGAAGATAGGTAAAGTGCTTTCGAGGTCGGGCGTTCTAAATTTTTCTACTATTTTTTATCGACACTTTTTTTCTTTTTTTCGGCTCTTTGCCATCGTCTGCCGTTCAAACGCACTACTAGAGAACGGTAGGGTTAGACCGTTTTTCTCCTCATCCAAAGCTTTAAACGAGGCCGCCATCAAAAGGACCACGGAGGCAGACGCTGCCCGCGAGAGGGACACGCGCCGGCCCGTCGCCGACCGGTCCTGCTGCCCCCGGGGCGATCGTCTGAAGCGCAGCTGAAAAAACGGCGAACATTATACAGAAAGCGTCCGCGAGTAACAAATCCTAATTAGGCGTCGAGGCATGACTTCTTACACTATCGCCACCATTGAACACACGCTACTGCTAGGGATTTAATGTGGCACCCGACCCTGCGCACCGTTTTTCGGTCAATTTTCTTTTGTTATCGTGAGAAAGCGAGCCTCGATTTCTTACGACCGAACAAATGGCAGGAGGGGTATCTCTCTTTTTTCACGTCCAGGTTTGAGCGACTCGGACGAGTGAGTGACTCTGTACCTCACGGGACGACAACACTTTAGTCAGTTTGCTTGGCACAGCGCGGAAAACCGTTCCGTTGCGGATTCATATCGAAAAACTTAGGAGCAGAGCGAAAAGCTTCATACCGCAATGTTAAGATACAGCCTCCTAAGACCTGTAGTTATCCGAATTTGAGATCGTTCGGATGGGTTTCGTATGATAAGGTTGGCGTACAGCAACAGGAACACGGGCGTCACTCGCGTGAGTAACCCCGATCCACTGCAAAAAAAAAAAAAAAAAGTGACTCGCCTGCCTTAGCGGTGGTCGACGGAATGTCTTATCATCGGGCGCGTATGCATATCCTGGTACAGATGCTTATACGGCCATCCAAGTATCTGTACCTCTCCTCCTCTCACCTCTCCTCGTCCTCCTCTCGCCAACACCAGCAAAACTGCGGTACGAGTTCGTACGACACTTACTTGTCACATCAGTTTGAGTACTCGGGAAAACTTTCGACCCGAACAGCACACTCGTAAACCGCGTTCGTGCAAATGCCATGAAAACGATCAACTTGCGTGCAGTACAGTAGGTTGTCGAATGTATCAGTCGTCGAAGCCGGCGATTTTCGCCCGGTTGTCGTCATGGGAACACAGCATTCGAAGCACACCAAAACGGGCAGGAGCAATAATTATGCGAAGTCAACACCAACTTTTTATTTGTTTGTCCATCCCACTTATTGCCCTCGCCCTACTCTCTCTCGCCCTCCCTCCCAGTAGTAACTCAGATCCGGGGTCACATACAGTAGCGGGCCCTTCTCCCCCCTCCCCACTAGGGTATCTTACGTGCCTTCATTTTTGTCGCGAGAAAAATTCAACATTTCTTCCCTCGTCGACTCGCGTCGAATCGTACCTACCCGCTCTGCTAGGCGCTCTCAGAGGTTGGCACTTTTTTACCTACCTGCCAACCTGGTATTATTCTAATATTAATCTCGGTGATGTACGGCGAGTCTCGCTACACGGAGGTCAAGGAGGAGGTGGCGATCCACCTGAAGAAGGTGGGCTACAAACCCGTGAACATCCCGTTCGTGCCCATCTCTGGCTGGGCAGGCGACAACATGATCGACACCTCGCCCAACATGCCGTGGTACACAGGCCAGTGTTATAAGGCTTAGTCTGGGTAAGCTATTGGCCGACCTGCTATCCCGCCGTTTCAGGGGGGGGGGGGGCTACAAGGCTTAGGTTGGGTAAGCTATTGGTTAACATTTTGCAAGTGGTCAGGCGGGCTAATACCCCACTAGACTAATACCTTAACATTTACCATATGACGATCACTATACTATTAATACTGTGCACGTTTCTGGCCGTTTGAACTCCTCAGATCAGGAACTGCCACCGGTTAGGCCGACGCCGCTGCGAGTATATTTGTTTTAGCGCTGCCATGCTCGTATAGTCCGAGCCCGGATGCCCTGACCGCCTCATTGTATTTGCTGCCGCTGCTGCTACACGGTGTGCCTTTGCTGCTGCTTCGCTGAATTGGCGTCCGGAACTAATCGTGCACATCAATCGCACATGCATATTTTAGTCGTCACTTTCTTATTCTTCCCTCTTTTCAGCACAGGAGGATCAAATGTATTGTTTCAAGTCTTTGCGATCGATGTGCGGTGCGCTGTGCTACTGCCACTACTTCCCCGCTCCGAGCTCCCAGCATTATTTTTTATAGTAATAATAGTAGCACTACGTACCGCGTATAAAGCAGTAATGGTTATTATTGCCCTTTGACAATACAGCGTAGATGTCGTTCCGATACAAATCGAATGTCCTTCCATAAAGCAGTAGCATCTCTTCCATGACCCTCTCTGCCAACCATTTCCCCATGTCATTTCGCCACATCTCTTTATTTTGCTACTATTAATAGTATACGATGTTCATATGATTATGATGGTGGGTGATGGTGGGTGGCCCGTCATTCACATGATTATCACATGACCACCATCTGAGTTGTACTGCTGCCTTTTGTGCGTAAAATTCTGCTGGATTGACAAGACCACGCACACACACCTCGGTTCAACGAGCGATATGTACGAAACAACAGCAAGCAGCAGCAGTATTGATACAAGTTGTTTTTTTTACCAAAATCTAACGGTCGACTACTACCTGTACCTCACGAGCAACAAGCACACAACACAGGGCCTGGTCCATCGGCGAGGCAGCATCCATCACTCAACTTGCCGTTGTGATAGTCTATAGCACACGCAAAGCGTACAGCCTTAACCGGAACATACTACTGCTACTGCTGCTGCTGTAGTATCATAGCCTACAATAAATAAATATTTTGTTCCGATCTTACTGGAAAGTAATACGAAAATATCATACCTCGACGAAAGTTGCATGGAGCCGAGAAACGCGCAGCTGCTGGCCCCTCCCAGCTGTCCCGAAGTCGTCCTCCGCATCCCCGACATTGAGACAGCTGCTGTCCGTCTGGGACGCACCATCGGCAACGATAAGCGACATCTAGTTGCCCGTCGTGTGTGCATTGCCGCAGAGATGCATGCCTACGTACCTACCCCATTAATACGTAGCAACGACTGCTACTACTGCTGCTACTGTTGCCATCCCCTCTATATGTTGCTGACACTTCACCTTTTTTGTCTCTCGGAGACATGAAATAAGAAAAAGGGCACACGTGCCTTGGTGTAAAGATACAAAGATGCCAGGACGTGACAGTTTCGCACTATTAGGTTTTTAGCCAGGCCTTTATGGCCTTGTATGAACTCCTGCACTAACACGAGCAGTATAATAGGTTTCGTCCCCCCTAACGCTAAGACTGGTCGTCAACCATACGCCTAATTTTGCTATTAATAAATCTTGGCGTATCCTTTGATGTTTTTCAGATGCCCGTAAAAACTTGTTT
Source organism: Undaria pinnatifida (assembly GCA_012845835.1). Taxonomy (NCBI): domain Eukaryota; class Phaeophyceae; order Laminariales; family Alariaceae; genus Undaria; species Undaria pinnatifida. The sequence continues at coordinate 2,891,234 of JABAKD010000024.1, read as the reverse complement.
GGTTTACAGTATAGGGTTGACTAGAAAATCTAACCCTCACCCTAACCCTAACCCTAAGATCACTTTTCTAGTCTAACATCGTCGCCTCCAACGAGTTTCTCGTCGAAAATCGTCGTATCCTGAGACTTTTCTCGTCGAAAAAATACTGAAACCGTCGTTTTGGGCTATTCAAGGCGAACCGGAACATTCCAGCACTGTTCCAGGATTTCGACACGCGACCTTCCCGGGAGTCGATTTTTTTTCTTTCTTGCTTGCTGGTCAAACACATACATATACATGCACTGCGCTACGACAAGTCTCGAGTAGACACACGGCAGCAACAGCGACACAGCTCGACACCGAGTGCCCACGCCAACTCACACCTAGCAGACGGGACAGGATATCTGTTCTCGCGAGGAGCCACACTTTTACGCCACGGGCAAGCACCGACGCTGGAAGTGGAACACGAGGGTGGGTTGCGGAGATTTTACCGACTTTTTCCTTGTTTGATCAAGTTTCACCCTGCTCTTGGAACGTTGCGCAGCTCTTGCGCTCCTGGGTGGCTTGGCTCTTCGGCACGGCGAGCAACCTCGAGCCAAGCTCACCCGATAGAGACTTGGCTAGTCGCGGAGTTAGCCTGTGCGCAAGCTGCGCTATGCGCTGTGTCTAGCTGCGCAATTCTAGCTCTTTTTCTTTCTCGGTCGATTGATTGGGCTCTGTAACAGAGTGCAACAAAAACTAGTTCAACTTTGAAAGCTAAACTTCACGTCTGTTTGAGCTTGCTCTGCCGCTACTGACTGTTGCTGCGGCTGCCGACTGCCGGCCGCCTTGCTCCCGGCAGAGCATCATGCAAGAAGACGTGGTCGATGAGTCCCAGGGACCTTACTTCCCGTTCAACCGGAGGGAGCCGTACCCGAAGCGCCTCAAGGTGGACTTCCGCAGACTCCCGGTACGTTTATATATTTTTGATCGCGTCCTGTTTTTTTCGGCTGCGTAAAAAAACACAGTAAAATAGAGTGGTAGACGAGAGGCGGCGAGACTACGCATTTGCGAGCATTTGCAATACGAGGGATGGGCCAGCTCGGTGCAGCAGTAGTTGCCTCGCTCCTTTCTCCTCCTCCGCCTCCTCCTGCTGGTCCTCCTTCTGCTCCACCTCCACTTCCTTGGCCACTAGCTGCACCTCTGTCGTGTGTATGTATTTGTGTGTCGTTCTGCCTGCGTGCGTGTGTGCCTGTATTGAACGTCCCTGTTTTGCTGCTGCTGCTGCTGCTGCTGCTGGATTACTGCTATTAGTACCGTTCGTGACCATGACCTTCTTCGGACGAAAAAAAAAGAAAAAAGGATTGTTCGCTCTGCTTCTGCTACCTACCGCTACTGCTCGTTCTGCTACAAGTATGCATACTGCTTCTGCCAACGATGTCTGATGACGGCAGCTTAAGGTATCATACGAGTATAGTGTGACCGGCGTGACGGACGGCAGTTTTCGAAAAAAATGCCGTGACCGACCCTTGCCAATATCTTCACTGCCAGGTACCTGATAGTTTTATTGAGGAAAACGTCGGTCGTCAGTTTCTGGGTGATGGGCTGCCAGTCGATATCTTTGGCTAATTCTGCGAGTCGGTGCCTCAGGGTGCCTGGTTGGTGTTCTCGCTAAATTTTGAGTTATGCTGCTGAGTCTTGGTCTGTTTTAGCTGCCGCTGCTGCTTTAGATTCTGCTGTTTTTTATCAAAATGATTACCAATACGTCAGCTGTGAGTTCGATCAATTTAATGGTCGATACTCATCTTTGCAAGCTGCGTGATACCCAGTCTTCCGTTTTTTGTCCATTGGTCTCTGGTGCAATGTGATTTGTTTTGTTTCTTCTGCGATTTTGCCGCTTGTGCTCAACCATCCTCATCAACCATCCTCATCGCACATCAACCAAAACATCAACAACCATCACCCCCATCACCACCAACACACCGTCACCTCCACCACCTACCCTCTCCCCCAACCCCCCGCACCACCACCGCCACCGCCGACACCGACACCACCACCAACACCACCACCACCACCACCACTACCACCACCAACAACAACACCAACACCACCGCCACCACCACCACCATCACCATAATCACCGCCGCCACCACCACTACCACCACCACCGACACCATCATCACCATCACCGCCACCAACACGGACACCACCATCACCACCACCATCACCGCCACCACCAATAGCGCAAGACCTTACTGACGTACATGGGGCACCACGAACTGCACGTTCGGCCCGACTGCAGTCATGAGGAACTCGCCATTGCCGCTGCTAGGTGAGCCACCAAGCTCGAGTACGAGATATGATACATACCTAATAATGATAAGGAATGCCGACCCACGCTGGGTTTCTTGTTTGAGAAAGGGTGTGTTGCACACTAAGTTCAGTAAAACGCCTCCCGACTTTCTGCTTTTCCCCTTAAAATTTCAGCCTGCTTTTCTAGTCATCCGGTTTCTACTCAGATGCCCTGTACTGTATGTCATATCGTACGTGTACCAGTATCCAGTAGTTGATGACAGTAATTATTTTGGCATAGTTCCGTCGTTATCACGATCTAGGTGGCACAATTAGGCGTGGCTACGAGCATAACAGTAGCATCATTGGACTTTTTTCTAGCATGACGAGCACTTTTGTGTGGAAAAGATGGTGTTAATAGCATTATACCAAGTACGTGGTGTAATTTTTTTATGCTCCTTTTTCACGCAAACAAAAGCGAAATAATTAGGATAAAAGAGCAGAATAAAAATACGCCTAACGAACCACGAACCCACTAAGCGTTGTACCCGGTACGATTTCGCTCTATTTCGAGCTCTAAATGCAAACATAGTGCCGTTTTGAACGGAGAAATGTGGTCAACCTTTAGACATGAATACTGAAAAAAAATATTGCTTATACTTCCAGACAGAATGGTACCGCCGTGCAACAGCAGTCATGATATCACATCCCCTCCGATGAATTTTCGAAGCATATTTTTCTCGACCAAGGGGAGAGTGAGGGCGCTGAGCGATGCGTCTACGGAAAATGCTTCGAGTACATACTTGTACACATGACGCGTGCTATGATAAGAGATAGCACAATACGACGCACTTTTCGACTTAATATGCACTTTTTTCGACTAAATATTCTGAACGACGAGGCGTCTTGAAAGCCCAAAAACGTTGGAACGCCCGACATTCTTGTTCCGCAGGAAACGATTGTTTTTGTACGAGTATTTCTTGGCTAATGGGTTTTCTTAGTCGGATTTGCACTTGATCAGTTTGTCTCAGAATCGTTTTTCGAGTGGGGGGTATAAGATGGTACTTTTAAGGTGTTAGTGAGGTGTTAGCCCGTTTGACCACTTGCAAAAGGTTAGCCAATAGCTTACCCAAACTAATCCTTATAACACTCCCCCCCCCTGAAACGGCGGGATAGTAGCAGGTCAGCCGGATATACGGGCGGACCTGTCAATATCCAAGCGATTTATTTTCCTGGGTATACCGGGGAGAGTATTTTTTTCAAGTTCGACACGGGGAAAGTCTGAAAAAGTTTATTATAAGGTGGATGTGGGATTTGACCCACGACCCAAAAAATCCATGGTCTGTCGACGATGCCATTTGTTATGGTATTGGTGGGGTATTAGTCCGTTTGACCACTTGCACAAGGTTAATCAATAGCTTACCCAAACTAAGCCTTATAAGAATACCCCCTCATGTGAAGAGCTCCAGAAAAAAAAAGGATTCACCTCCACCGTACGAGCGTATCACTTTCCCAAAGCCCGCCATTTTCGTTGTGTGTGTCCTGCTTGTTTCGGAAACAAATCGGCTCTGAAAACGCCTCCCAGGGCGTGTGTTAAACCAGGAGAGCACACACACACAAAAAAGAAAAATGGAACCACACTCCTATTGATAGAGAAGGTCAAAAGGAAAAAAAAAATCGGAGCGTTGTGAATTCTGTGCGAATCGACAAATTTGACGTTTTCTTTACAACTTTTGTTTTCTTGGTTTTAGTAAGCTCCCCCCTGTCCCCCTGTGTGGCTATTTTTTTTTTTTTGTGCTCCCCTGGTCAGTCTGCCTTTTTTTTTATGATGTTTCAGTGGGCACCCCGATTTAAGAGCGCTCGCGATGATAGCGGTTGGAAATCGCAGGCATTGCTCTGCATTTATTCCAAGTCAATTGTCCCCAAAAACATGGTTGTAGTGCTAAAAGGGGTTACGAGCGCGGTCAAACCGACGTGCCTCGCCTAAACTACAGCTGTAATACTTTATGTTGCCCACTACAGAGAAGGAAAATACTTGTAGGGTGTTGGCGATTTCCAACCTCTGTTGGGCTGGAAAAAATGTGAAAGTAGTGTTGAAACCTAGTGTTGAAACCGACACAATGTTATAGTCCGAAGGTGATCTACCCACGAAACAATCAGGTTTTGTCGAAAATAAAAAAAATGGTAGGGACTCTCACTTCTTAACCTAGTTTTCCGCTGATTTTTCGTGGATTGAGTTGGCCTTGGATTGTGACGCTCGACGGTTTCAATACTTCGTGCTGTTTTTGTACAAGGGCTCAGCATGGGTGCCGCACCCATCCTCCGAATAAACTAAAATCGTTGTGTGATTGGTGCCGGCACCCGTTATCCGGATAGACTAAAATCGTTGTGTGATGTGCTTGTCTCATCATGTTTTGATACCTGTTTACACTCTTGCAGCGTCAAGTACGTAAATATATCCAAGGATACGCGAAAATACACTTGCTTCCGCGGAATTTCCGTAGGCTGTCGTTCGCTGTGAACACGCTTTTTATGACGCATGCTTGTAAAAAAGATGTTCAAAACGTCAGTCAGCGAAAAGCCCAAGCATCTCAATAGCTGATAATGACGTCACCGAACAACCCGAAACTGTCGGCAGCCATCAACGGGCAGGCTGTTCGCCAGTCAGCTGTGCGATCCACGTGTGTTTGATATTGGTTTGATACGCCTGCAGCACACCATGGGAGGTTAAACGCGCGTTGCTGCTGCTGATGGTGCTGTTATCTCTGTTACTATACTGTTGATAGTCGTACCGCGATCCTTTCCCTGTCGCTGCTGCTCCTCCTGTGGTTCTGTTCTATGCTGTTGTCGGTGTTGCTTTGTCTCTTTTGCCCCTGACAATATCTTCTCTCTGTTGCTGCTTACTGTTGCAAGTGTCAGTGTGCTGTATGCGTGTTGCCGATGCTGTTGGCGTTGCTAATCTGTTGCTGCTGCGGGTATCGCGAGCTTTCTCCGTGCTGCTGGTGATGATGCTGGCTCTCTCTATTGCTGTAGCAACCATCCTCTCTCTGGTGGTGCTTCTACAAGGGCAACGGCACTCCTGTCTATCATACTCGCATCCTTACATTCAACGGCAGCTTGCGCTGCTGGAGTAGTAACTTTGGTGACCGCCGGCAGGGACAGCTCGCGCTGTAGCTATCACGCGAACTGAAAGATACGCCAGCTAGCACTAGATTGCAAATACAATTGCGTTACATGGACACACGAAATGCATGAAATTACGTGGAAGTCCGGTGAGCGCAAGCTATACGTATTTTTTTTCCATCCGCCGGAGGATTAAAAAGAAAAAAAAAACGGTGAGGGTCCCCCTCTTCGGGGCGGTGCCGTGACCGACGAAAATTTATTGCGGTACCGCACCGGCATCACAGCAGTGTGGCAAAGATGTCGGTGGACGGCGCTCTTGTCCCGTGACGGACAGCCGTCAAAGACAGCCGCCAAGGAAATCCATACTCTACAACTAGTATGATAATTCCAAAGACGCCTTGACGGGTCAAAACTAGACCGTCAGCCGACATCTTTGACGGTAGGGGTCCCTGTATAATGCGGTACGGCGCTGTTAATGGAGTGAGACGCATGCGATGGTCTGCATGATATAGTCCATCCACGTGCCACACGTATGCACGTATTCGCTCTTCAGTATCGCGCGAGACGGCAGTCTGAGCTTATGCGGTACTTCACAGCTCGGCCATAACCATAGACTCAGATTATGCGTCTGTTCTCCGATTATATTATAAAAAATGAAAATACACTCCAGCTGTGAGATCGAAGATTTCGTCGAAACTCATCTTTGCAAGCTGTGTGTGGTACTCCGATCGCGCGCATTACGAGTTGTGTGTCCTCATTAATGATATAGGTCGGCGACTCCCCTTACAACTACAGTGTAGCTATCAGGGTCAACAGGGTGACTTTAGTCAGTCTGTGCGCGGAAACTATGAAACCCGTTTCTGAGGGGGACAAAATCTGACAGCTGTGAAGGGAAATGTATCCTTTTATCAAGTGAATCTTGTAAGTCGAATAACCGGTGAGGGGGGGGGGCGGAGTTTTGAAGGACGTGGGGGGCTGGTTTTGATCAAAAGCGAGCGGGTTTGGAGGGGGGGGGGGGGGGGGGGGGGGGGGGGGGGGGGAGGGGGGGCAATTTGTGCATGTAAGCTATAAATCCTTTCAAGGGGATAAATCTGACGGTTTTGGCACCAGTTTATTATCAGGGGGAGGGGGGGGACCGAAGGCTATCCGTCTGTGAAGGTCGAAGCCCAACTCTATCGCACTGCAGCATGCTTTCATACAGCAGTACAACAGTCAGTGCAGTATTACAAATCTGTCAAGTATAGCCCTGCTGAGTTTGTTGTATTGGCGTTTTGCGTTGGGCCTTCTGCGCTTCTACCTGGTAGCAGCTAGGTAGTATTTACGTGGAAGCATACCGTATAATACCAGCACCGCCAAAACCCTAAACAAAAGAAGAGCGGTCCCGCTTAGTGCGACCGCACTAAACCCGATCTAAAAGTGGGACCAAGTCGTGGCAAGCAAATTTCACCGCACTAAAAAGGGACCCCGAACTAAAGTGGACTGCACTATAGTGGGACCTCCGCGATATATGGCAGAGAATTCCTGGCATATGTTGTCGCATTGGTGTAAGCCTTGCGTCACCCGCTTTTGCTTCGCCCCGACCTACCTGTGTAACCTTCGCTCCGAAGTTATCTTGTATTACGGGGGACCCTAGTAAATAGGACCTACGGTGGACACAAAAACCTATATATTCATCTATTTTTACAAACAATATTTGGTCCTATTTAGTATCGTCCTCCGTAAATGGTACAAAATGTGTATGGTAACTGGTAAGTGTTGCGCATGACAAGGGTTGCCGTAAGGTGGAAACATGCAATCGCCGCATAATACAGGATAAGGACAGCAACGCCAGGTGTTGAAAGGAAAAGAGTGAAAGAAAACTGTTCATAGAATGAAGAAAATGAGACGTTTGCTGTTGCGCGACCAGACACTAGATGATTGGGGTGACAGGACTCAGTCTCATTTACATCATCAGCTCTCAGACACGTTGTTGAGGTTTTTTTGTTTTCGTTCGTTAGTCTCGCCTGGCAGACTCGGTTTCGCTTGTCGATCTCATTCACCAGTAGTACCCTTTCCCACTCTCTTATTTTATTTCTGAGATATCCAGTTGTCAGTACGAGCATCGTTTTTTACATAATTATGACAACTACCAGTCTCGTCCCTCTGAAGCCGTATCAGCCTCGGTTAAACGAGATTCCTCTAGCATCAACATCAGCGCTCAGACTCACTTCCGAGGTTCTATATCAGCCTCATGTACGTGCATAATTTGTTAGAATGGGACTCATAGAGCCCGCACGCTGCGATAGTTACCCCTCGGGACAACGTCGAGGTCCCTCCGCACCCGGGGAGGATAATATATCATCCCCCTACTATTAACAGTGGGGTGCCTTGTCGGATGACAATACCCGCACTAAAGTGGGACCCCCGCACTATCCCGGGATAATGCAGAACATCACTATTATAGGACGAGCAAGGTCGTGACGAGCGATTTTCACCGCACTAAACTAGGGCCTTGCACTAAAGGGTACAGCACTGTAGCGGGACCAGCACTGTATTGGTACACAGGACCACCACTGTACCAGAACTGTATTGGTACGCAGGACCAGCACTGTACCAGAACTGTATTGGTACGCAGGACCAGCACTGTATTGGTTCGCAGGACCAGCTCTGTATTGGTAGGGACATGTCATCGCGGACTTATTTTGTTAGCCGATCACACTGAGGGAGCATACGAAGACGCCAACTACCGTAAGCGGTGCAGCTGGGTTTTCTGAGGCTGCTCACTTGAGAATGTCTAGGTTTCGTACATCAGCAAAAAAAAACTGGCTTTTTAGAAATTTTTTAGAAAAAATGCAAGCTTTTACACCTCGGACGCAGATCAGATCCCTATCAATGATCTATATGATCTGTGTCTGACATGGAAGACAGATCCCGGGTCTACACGATCTGTACGGCCTGAATATTATGCTGCCGGGTGGGAACCAGATGATCTGAATGATCTATTAATAGCGCGTGTTTTTCATGGGTTGGATCTGCACTACACAGATCCTGCGCAACATACCATGCTGACAGATATACGGTCTGTATGATTTAGATGCTCTAGATGATTTATAAAGATCCCTGGTCTACATGATTTGTACGGCGTATAGACAGCTGCCGAGTGGGAACCAGGTTATCTGAATGATCTAGCACGTGCTTTTCGTGGGTTGGATCTGCACTACACATATCCTGCGCAACATACCATGCTGACAGATATATGATCTATCTAGGATCTAGATTATCTAGATTATCTAGATTATATATGCGATATATATATGATATATACGCACAGGATATCACCTCATTATCTTTCGAGAGCCATCCATACCGCTGCTCTCCCCCCCCCCCGCCCCGAACGCCCCCTTCTTCCCCATCACCCGCACCATCGCCTAGACCTAGCACCACACGTATAGCAAACCCCTCACCTAAAACCCTTCCTCCCCCGCCCCCCCCCCGCCCCCCTCCCCCGCCCCCCCCCGCCCCCACCCCCCACCTCCCCCCCCCCAACCCATCCCAACCCCACCCCCTCGAACACTCCACCCTCTCTCTACTCACTGATTGTACGACTTACCCCAGGATATACATGATAAACTGATGCATTATTTCCAAAACCGTCACATTTATCCCCTCAAAATAATGTATAGTTTCCACGCACATATTGAGCTGCCCCACACGCCCCCCCCCCGCCCCACCCCCCCCCCCCCAATGATAAACTGGTGCCCAAACCGTCAGATTTATCCCCTTGAAAGGATTTATAACTTACATGCACAAACTGCCCCCCCCTCCCCCCCCTCCCCCCCCCCCCCCCACCCCCCCCCCCCTCCAAACCCGCTCGCTTTTGGTCGAAACCAGGCCCCACGTCCTTCAAAACTCCGCCCCGCCCCCTCACCGGTTATTCGACTTACAAGATTCACTTGATAAAAAGATACATTTCCCTCCACAGCTGTCAGATTTTGTCCCCCTCAGAAACGGGTTTTATAGTTTCCGCGCACAGACTGACTTAAATCACCCTGTTGACCCTGGTAGCTACACTGTAGTTGTAAGGGGAGTCGCCGACCTATATCCTTAATGAGGACACACAACTCGTAATGCGCGCGATCGGAGTATCACACACAGCTTGCAAAGATGAGTTTCGACGAAATCTTCGATCTCACAGCTGGAGTGTATTTTCATTTTTTATAATATGATCGATATGATCTAGATCGTGATCTGTACGATGTGTGCAAGATTTACCCGTTTTGAACGATCTTGTGGATTAAGTACACAGGTAGAACGAACAGCATGGTAAAAACGCCAATGATACGCCACCACGGCAGCTCGCGCTGCTGGAGTAGTAACGGGGACCGCTGGTAGGGACAGCTCGCGCTGTCAATACCACGCCTGCTGGCGCTGGATTGCGAATGCAATTGAGTTTAAATCGACACACGACGTGTACGAACATACGTGGAAGTATGTTGAGCTCAACAAGCTTTATTTTGCTCCCATCGGCCCGAGGAGAAAAAAGAAGAAAAGAAAAAGAAAAAGAAAAACGATGATCAAAGTGTCATACTCTTATCATACCCGTTGTTTTCACTACCAGGTCTTCACCAGTCGCGCGAGTGACTCTGCACCTCACTGATCGAAACACGCTATTTATAGGTGATTTTTTTTGCCGCAGCGTAGCTAATCACATCCCACTGGGGGTCCGTACCGAGAAACAAAAACAGCACGAAAGCATATGATCGCAAGGAACAGGGGGTTCACTCGCGCGAGTGACCCAGTGCCGCTGAAAAAGGAGGTGGCCATTCCTGTCCTCAAGTGGAATGCCGCGCCAGCTGGAGCATATTTTGGACCTATATCCCTGTCGTTCAACGCCTCCGAACGAGGCCGCACCGCCCACCAGGAAGAACCAGCCTCCTATCTAGATGATGTGTGATGCGCTTTTTTTTGTCCGCAGAACCGGCGTTGTTGTTGTTTTTTTGTTTTTTTTTCTGTATTACTCTTCTGGACGTCTTAAAATGGTGACCTAGGAAGGCTTCGGTACTGGGGATTATCCCGTTTTTCACTACCGAGTTTGAGCCACTCGCACGAGTCACGCTGTACCTCACTGACTAACGAACTCTAGGTGATTTTGTTTCGCGCAGCGTAGCCAACCATTCCGTTTGCAGATTCATATTGCAAAGTGAAAACAAAAAAAAATACACGGAGGCGGCTTAACCCCTTTAGAGCCCCAAAACCCCCCTATACTAACTCCAAATAATTTTGTTAGAAAAAAGGGTTTCCAGCTGTAACGGCGTTAAGACCGAAAAATAGCAGGGGGGGAGGGGGGGGGGGTCACTCGTGCGAGTGACCCCCGGCCACTGCAAAAAGAAAAAAAAGTGACGCCCTACCGTAGGATTGGTGTCGAATTGGGAGAATGCCGTGTGCTACGATATAGGTACCACTTTTCGTCTGAAAATGTTTTCTGAATGAGGAGGCTCCCTAACCCAAAATCGTCGTAAATCGTATTAAGGTATACCTCTTTCTGGCGAAAATGGTTTCTGAATCACGGGGTTCCTCAACCCAAAATCGCCGTTAATAGTATTAAGGTAGCACTTTTCTTCTGAAATGGTTGCTGAATGACGGGGTTCCTTAACCCCAAACCGTCGTTAATAGTATTAAGGTATACCTCTTTCTGGCGAAAACGTTTTCTGAATCACGGGGGTTCCTTAACCCAAGATCGTCGGAAATTGTATTAAGGTGTACCTCTTTTTGGCGAAAACGTTTGCTGAATCACGGGGCTCCTTAACCCAAAAACGTCGTTAATAGTATTAAGGTATACCTCTTTCTGGCGAAAACGTTTGATGAATCAAGGAGCTGCGTAACCCAAGATCGTCGGAAATTGTATTAATGTGTACCTCTTTTTGGCGAAAACGTTTGCTGAATCACGGGGCTCCTTTACCCAAAATCGTCGTTAATAGTATTAAGGTATACCTCTTTCTGGCGAAAAAGTTTTCTGAATCACGGGGGTTCCTTAACCCAAAATCGTCGGAAATACGATATATATGTTTTTTTGCATGATTCTCGCCGCGTACCTTCGGCCGTCGGATTTTTCATTCGGTACCACCAGTCTTGTTTTTTCTCCAAATCAGTTTTTGGGCTAGGAAAGACATGTCTTAACCTCCTAAAGTGAGGGGTAGTTATTGGAGAAAAATGGCTCACCTCTATCGTAGCGCGCGTCTTTTTTGAAGTTGTCAAGGGAAGAGGTGAGACGCTTCTCAAGGAATGTCGATTTCTTGTGTCACGTGTCTCTTGAGGCTGCCAACTGATTTCGTTTCTACTTTTTTTGTGCTATCGATAGCTGTTGGCACTAACTGTGTACTCAAGGATGAAAGTTCTGACATCTAAGGAAAATACATTTCTTTTCGAAAAGAACAACCCCATCACGAGGACATACAACACCCCCCGTAACACGCGCGATCGGAGTTTCACACACAGAGCTTGCAAAATATGAGTTTCGTCGAAATCCTCGCTCTCACAGCTGTCGTATATATTTTTTAATCTAATAATACGAAGTAATGCAATAAGAAAAAAATTGTTGTCAATTTGAAACATCTTTTTTTCCGGGGTTGAAAATTAGGGTTAATAACGCCAACCTTAACCCTAAAAACCCCACCCTAATCTCGTGACCCCGGTATTCCCTACTAATACATACCAAAACCTTGAAAAGTCCGGAAAAAAACAGAGGGTAAAAAGGCTTTCCCAGTATTGTTAAAAGGAAGTATCGGCCACACTGAAGTTCTCGTAAATAACTTTTTTTGTTCCATGTTATGTCTCACCGAGTGTAATGCGCGTTTAGTTCGCTACTTACCGATGTGTTGATGGCCGTGTGGAGAGGATTACTCGTACATGCTGGGTGTAGCTTTTGTGGAAACCGGGAGGAGGCACAGGCACCGCACCGAGGAACCTATTTTCTCCTGAAAAGTGGCCACCCGACTGTCTCTGGAAGTGGCCACACCAGGAAAAAAAACAATTACAGTAGGTGGCCCTATGAAGTGCGGGTATGTGTCACGAAAATTTACCCGCACTATACCGGGCACCCGCACTATATAAAAACCGGCCACTATAGAGGGGTCTATATTGTGCCAAACGATTTCACCCGCACAATATCGGACACCCGCACTATATGACCCGCACTATATAGGGCCACCTACTGTAATTTGAAGCTGTCATCGGATATGCAAGCAAATACGCAAAATTTGCCGAAATCCGCCGCACAACTGGCTCTTAGCAGGATGCAGCTCGTCCTTCATGCGACTCGCACGGCGCTTCGAGGTTGATACACGCGATATCTGCCTGGTCGGTGAAAACCCGACGTGCTCCTTTTTTTTCTCTTCTTTTTTAGATCCTCCTGGAGATCCGGGTAAAAACAGCTTGAGCTCCATACACTTTCGTTTGTGCGCCAGTTTTTGTCCGTCTGCAAAACGCAGAGACTGATTCTATGATAGCCCCCCCCGAAAAAACATTGATTTTCTTTAACGAACGAACGTTTTATGGCTGCTCGACACAAGGAAGGATGCAATTGAAAGCAAAGTATCCATACATTTTCTCGTGTACAAAAGCCTATCGATCGACGACGTCGGGGTGTCGAGTGACACCGTGTTTCAGGACATACCACCGGGAGTTGGTTTTGAAACCGGCGATTTCGTGAAAAAAAAAGTTGGGGGCGCTACCGTAGAACAACTCCAGACTCGATCTTGACCTGTAAGGTTCGGCCACGAAGGTGAGATGGCCACCCAGGAATCGACAGCTCTTTATGCTCTGTCTTTGACCTGGGCGGGTAGTGCGGGATTATCCTGCGCCTGCACGTGTTTGATTCCTTCGACGGTGGGTCTCCACCTGCTGTCGGAAAAGGACGCACCCGCTAAATGAATCCGTTTGACGAACAGGGGGTCACGCTCAGACTTCGTCTCACCTCTCCAACTCAGCTTCTCCAAGGCTTTAGGGTCGTGTTGCCGCGTACACGATTATACTCTTGGCTTACTACAATAGCGTTTCCTTTCCCGTCCCGGTTTTGTAGGGATGCGAGGGTCTATCGGTTAAGACTACGACTATGCATGAAATAAGTACACCCTTCCCCACCCCCCTGCCCAAGGCTATCGCCTCAATGGAATACCGGGTATGTCACCACAAGACAGCACTGGGAGTGAGTTGGGGGTGAGCGCGAAGAGAGCGTATTCAGCTCAAGACAGGCCGTGGGCAAATACGTCAGGAGACGGCACTTTGACCCCCCGACGGACGGCAATTTTCCGGTATTTTGCCTTGACTGACGGCCAACTAGTTGATTTTAGTGTAGAACAATCGATTTGACACCCTTGACTGACCGATGGACGTTTTCCCTTTGACTGACCGTCTCCTGCCATACTGGCCTGTGGGTGAGTTACACGTGAAGAGAACCTAAACAACTGACTCCACCAGTTTTCTGCCTCTCCCTCGTTTCCCCTGGTTTCCAACACAACAGGCATTTCGCCGCCTGGCGGGTGAACGAAGAGGCCATCATGCGTAGCTTCTGCGCGGGCATCGCAGCCAACAGCCTCGGCCACGGCCGCGGCCTGGGAGACGCCGCCGCTGCCGCCGACCGCAAGCGAAAACGGCTCGATACGCTCGACATCGTCCCCCTTTCCCCCGAAGAAACGCGCTTACGAAACGCCTCATCGTCCTCAAACCCCGCTGCTTCCACCGGGGGTGATAATAACAAGAACGACAACCCCCCAACTGGGGGTATTTCTCGTCACCAACGATCTAGCGCAGGCCGTTCTGGCGCTGGTGGGTTCGGGAGGAACGGTAGGGGGTGGTCCTCGAGAGGAGGAGGCGGTAGTGGGGGTGGGAGTGGGGGGGGGGGTGAGGGGTCGAGGCAAAGCATGTCTTCGCAGCATCAGCTGGCTATGGCGGCTCATACGGTTGCGAAATTTCGCTCTTCTAGGGTTTCCGGCAGGGATGATGTCGGAGGAGGCGGGGGTGGGAGGAGTGGGAGGAGGGACGTTCCGACGTTTTCTACCGGCGAACAGGTGTGTGTTCAGGAGGGTTGGAAGCGGGGGTGGGGGGGGAGGGGTGTACTGAGTTTGTGCCAGGGCGTAGTCGTATGACCATAGACCCTCGCCACCCCTACTATGCCGGGACGGAGCACGTCGGGTTTTCACCAACCAGGCAGGGGGTGGGGGTGGGGGGGTATGCAGGAGGAGTGTTTTGTGGGGGAATGGGGGGGGGCGTGTTGAGGAGTTTAGATCTTTCTGGGTTACGGGTAAGGGGCCTGCCACATCTGCTGGGGATGGCGGTGGTGGTTGGGGCGAGGGGGGGGGGGGGGAGAGACGCTCCAATATTTTCTACCGTTGAACAGATGTGGGTTTTGGGGGGGGTTGAGGGTGAGGGTGGGGTGTAAGCGGTCGGGTGAGGGGATTGGAAGGGGTGGGGTCGGGAGGGTTGTTAAGGATATAGGAGGGGTGTCGTAGGGAGGATGGGGGGGGGTGTTAGGAGGGAGTGAGGGTGCGGGGAGGGGTGGGGGGACGGACGCCCCGGTGTTTAGTACCGGTGAACAGGCGTGTGTTTAGCGAGTTTGGGAAGCGGGGGGGGGGGGGTGGAAGGGGTTGGGGGTTGGGGGGGGTGGGAGGGTTGTTTTTTTGGGGGGGAAACGGGGGGTTGAGAAGCGGGTTATGTGTGTGCCCACTATCTTTGTGCACGTGTGTACGTGCGTGTGTATGTTAGTGGACATGTATCTGTTTGATTTTAGACTTGTACTTGTGTGTGTTTTTGAGCATAGCATACCAGGGTATGTTTGTGAAGTACGGTTGAGCTTGTGTTTGTATATCGTACGGATAATGCGTTGAAGGTATTGTTTTCCATGCTGTATGAGCGCTTTGGGCACATACATGCATTCGAACTAATTATTGTACAGAATACCAGGTAAATTGGTACTTTATTTGTTTGTTGTTTTGCTTGCTTTGTTGTGGCTTGTTTGTTCGCTTGCTTATTTAAGTGGATGCTTGCTTGCTCAGTCCCTCCCTCAATCACTTATTCCTATGCCCCGCAGGTTGCCGCGTATGCTCCCCGGCCCGAAGAGCAAGACGGACTGCCCCCCGATGCCTGGATCCTGGCTCGTGTCGTACGCGAAAAGCCCGGCGGCAGGGTAAGAGGCATCATCTTATGTTTGTTGCTGGTGTTGTTAGTGGTGGTGGTGGTGGTCGGAGAGAGTGGGGGGATGGTGAGGAGGGGGGGGGGGGTGTTGCCGTTGTTATAGTCACTATTCTCATTGTTGTTGGTGTCGTTGTTGTCGCTGTTGTTGCTGATGTTGTTGACAGTGGCGCTGGTATTGGTGTTGGATTGTACTGACTAGTAATGTCGCTGATGGCTATGTTGTACAACGATAAGGTAACCAATCACTAAGCACCGTCCGATCAATCGCCGATCACCGTCCGACCAACCTACGATCACCGTCCGACCAATGGCCGGTGGCAGGTGGAGCTGCATGACGAAGATGACGCTTCCCACGTGTTCGAACTCTATTCCTCGCAAGTCAGCCACCTCGAAGACTTTTCGTCGGAGTTGCGCAAGGTGAAGAGGGAAGAGCATGGCCTTCTTTCTTGGCGTTGTTCTTCGCATGAACCTTCGCGTCCTTATTTGGGCTGCTATGGTTCCTGTTTGTTCTTCGTGTCGCCCTTTTGCGATGTTCTTCACATGGTTCTTCGATGGTTCTTCCCCCGGCATTGCGTCGTTCCGTGTGTTTTTGTTTCCCCTGTTATTCGCTTGTTGTCCCTCAAGTCTTTCGTCGAGTCGTTTGATGCTTAGTTTCTCGTGTTGTTCTTCGTATTCCTGCGCCGTCCCTCGCGCCGTTCTTTGTGTTGTTCTTCATTTCGTGATTTGCGCTTTTATTTGCGTCGTTCCTCGCGTCATTTCTCGCGTTGTTCCTGATATATTTTTCTGCGCGTTGTTCCTTGCGTCATTCCTCGCGTCGTTCTTCGCGTACTTCGTAGTATCATTGTTGCGTTATTGTTTTTGTCGTTTTTTGGAGTAGCCTAAAACTACACAATGTCGACATATTTGACCTTTCGAGCCGAGTACATTGCTTGTGGAGTGTTAGACCGCTGTTTTGCGTTGTTTTTTGTTTGTTTTGTGCGGCGTCCTTTGCGTCGTTCCTCGCGTCATTCATTTCGGCGTTCCTCGCGTTGCTCCTTGCAATGTTCCTGGTGTCAGCATTTTGTGTTGTTCCTCGTATCGTTGTACACGTTGTGCCATGCGGAGTTCCACTTGTCGTTCCTATCCATTCATAACCACAACTTGTCATCTGTGAATGAAAAAGTTTCCAGTCCTGCGTAAAAAGCTTTTTAGTTAAATCATCTCATCACAAGATCTTGATGAAAGCAAGATTACATGCTTCATAATGTTTGTCTCCAATCTGTCCGCATTTGCTGGTAATCCTTTTTTTCCCTTGATGCAAATTATTTCTCTTGCATAATTTATTTCGCCGCCGCCCTCGCCCTCTTTTGCATATTTTAATTTGATCAGCACGACAGAGTGCTGGCCGTTTTCCCGGACACGACTATGTTTTACTACGCCACCGTCGCTAAAGACTCGCCTCGCATGGAGGGAAACTCCAAGGTAAGTGCTGCTTGGTCGTGGTGGTGCTGGTGGTGCTGGTGCTGGTGCTGGTGGTGCTGGTGCTGGTGCTGGTGCTGGTGATGGTGCTGGTGATGGTGCTGGTGTTGGTGCAGGTGCTGGTGGTGGTGGTGGATGGTGGCGGTGGTGGTGGTGGATGGTGGCGGTGGTGGTGGTGGTGGTGGTGGTGGTGGTAGTGGCGATGGTAATAGTGGTGGTGGTGACGGTGACAGTATTGGTGTTGGTATTGGTGTTGTTGGTGGACTATGTTCTACTGCGCCACCACTGCTAGAGACTCGCCTCCCATGGAGGGGAAATTCAAGGCGAGCGCGGGTTGGTGATGGGGAAGGTGGTGTTGTGATGGTTGTTGTGTTGATGTTGGGGGTGGTGGTGGTGATTTTGGTGTTGGCGGTGGTGTTGGTGGTATTGGTGTTGGTATGGGTAGTGTTGATGGTATTGTTGATGGTGTTGATGGTGGCGGTGGTGTTGATGTTGGTGTCGCTGTTGCCCCCCTCCCCCCCCCCCCCCCCCCCCCCCCCCCTCCTCCAACCACTTTGCACCCCCCCACCATTTCCCCCTTCCCTCACCGAATCTGTTCAAGGGATATATGAATGACATGATGGCAGCAGTCAGAGAAGCCAAGCAGGGAGTGACCGTGGGAGAACGTACGGTGTCGGTGTTGATGTTTTCAGATGACTTCATGGGGATGTCTGAAACAAAATTCGAAGGCGCACTATTAATAGAATACACTAGAAAATGGAGAGTGTTAGCGAACGTCAATAACGCGGTAGTCGTATGTACGAAGAGAATGATAACCCGGAGGCATTCAAATGCAGTGGGGCGAATATGAATTACTAGTCGTAGATCAGCGCAAATACCTTGGCGTAGATATCTCAACATACTGCTCTTGGGATTCGCATCTAGCATAAGTTATAGCAAAGGCTAAATACACGTAGGCAAGATGGATGCGATCCTAACAGACCCGCACCTTGACACGATAATATTAAAATATATATCCTGGTAGATTTGATTGTACCAAAGCTAGAATATGCAGGGGAAGTAGGGGAAGGGAACTCGAAGTTCGTTACATAGCTGGAAACAGTACAGATGACAGTAGCCCCAAAAAATACTCGGATGCTCAGATACGAGCAGTAAAACAATACTAAGGTCAAATCTGGGCATGCGCCCACTTAAAACAAATACGACGAGACGTTCAATCGATGGAATGACAACATTGAGTTGGGAGCATGCCAAAAAAAAGAAGGTTGCCAGCAATGGCTGATAGGGCTGTATGGGAGAAAGGATCAAAAGGGCAAGGTGGATAATGTTGGGATAGCGTAGTCGAACAATTTTGGAAGGATCTATTAATAGGAGAAAACCAAGAAGAAATTCTGTCCGTAGAGAAGTCTGGGGGGTACTAAGCATAAGCAAAACCAAGGATAGAGTAAGGGAAAGGCTAACGCTAAGAAAGGAGGTGAATGACGAGGAAGCAACATTTAGAAATCTGCGGGGGAGGTAAATTAATTAGATAGGAATGAAACCGCATTTGCACGGCCCAATGGACTACTTGAAAACGCTGAAGCTATGTTTTCGTGTAATGGACCTGGACCTGCCAGAAAAAAGAGGTATAAGGTATACCGGTAGCCGGAGGGGGAGGAGGAAGAAGGCGTAACCAAAGAGTTGGCCCTCTGTTCACGACGACGAGAGTAGAATCCATATAGTGGGAGATTGTGAACTGCACAAGGCGGAACGGAATGTGTTGGAGGAATATATGAAAAAAAAATAGACGGATGCGACAGGGAGAAGTTTGATGCGTTATCTAGTAGCGAGAAAACGATCGCTGTCCTAGGTGACAGATGCTGGCCACGGACGGCCAAAGAGGAAGGAAATACGATAAGCGAAAAAAGGATATGTAGCGTATGGATGAAACGTGCTGAGCGCCCAAATGTTGGAGTTGTCTGTATCAGGAGCAGGAACGGTGCTCCGTCTCGAAAGAGATGCGTGGTCAATGGTCAAATGACGAAGGCAACCAACAAATGAGAACGCCCTTCCCCCCCCCCCGACTTTTACGTCATTCCCCCCCCCCAGGTGGTGTTGGTGTACTTTGAGGACGATGAGGAGGCTGACGGCAAGACCTGCTGCCGCCGTGTGCCTGTGGAGCACGTTATGATCGAGGGGGCTACGCGGGGTGGTGGCAAAGGTGGGGGTGGCGGAAGCGGCAGTGGTCGCGGGAAGGTGAGGAGGAGAACGTTTGCTTTTGCTGTTGTTGTTGGTGGTGGTGGTGGTGTTGGTGTTGTTGTTGTTGTCGTTGTTGGTGTTGGTGTTGGTGTTGGTGTTGGTGTTGGTGTTGGTGTTGGTGTTGGTGTTGGTGTTGGTGTTGGTGTTGGTGTTGTTGTTGTTGTTGTTGTGGTTGTGGTGGTGGTTGTTGTTGTTGTTGTTTGTTTGTTTGTTTGTTTGTTGTTGTTGTTGCTGCTGTTGCTGTTGCTGTTCTTGTTCTTCTTAATGTTATTATGATTATTCTTGGTAATTTTGTTTTGACACTGTTAATCTATTTTTCATTTGCCCTTCGTTGCCTGGGCGTTATTTTTTTTCGATTCTAGACCGAGTCATAATCACTTCCCCCCCCCTCCCCCCATCCCCCCCCCACAAATGCCTCCCAGGGTGGTGGAGAAAACCTCTCCGGGTATTCCCGTTCTTCAGGCGGCGGGGGGCACTCTCGCTCGACCTCCCCTCGTGTGCGCGGTGGCGGTGGTGGAGGCGGTGGAGGCGGTGGTGGTAGTGGTGGTGGCAGCGGGGGCAGGGGGAGGGAGTACGGTGGGGGTAGGGCCGCCGGAAGTTATCACCGGGGGGGGGCTCCTTTGGCGGCGTCGAGGGCGTCGGGCGGGGGGAGTGCTAGCGGTGGTGGGCGTTCTGGGGGGAAGGAACAGGTGATTTGTGGGATGGGGTGACAGGGGGGGTTGGGGGAGTGGAGGAGGGGGGGAGGGAGGGGGGGATCGCGGCGCTTGCAGTGGGGGTGGCATTGGTAATGGTGGACGGTGTGGGGGAAAGGAGCAGGTGATTTTTAGGGCGGGAGGAGGAAGTGAGGGGGGGGTTGGGGGGGGGGAGGTGGGGGGAGGGGATGGGGAGAGGGAAAGGAGGGGTATATTTCATGCATAGCCGTAGTCGTATGACTATTGGCCATCGCATTCCTGCAATGCCGGGACGGAGCACGTCGCATTTTGATTTCACCGAACTAGGCAGACATCGCGTGCACCAAGCTCGAATCGCCGTGAGGTGTTTGGTGAGTCGCATGAAGGGTGAGCTGCATCCTGCCAAGAACCACTTGTGAGGCGGATTTCCGCACCCTGTGCGCACTTTCTTGCTTACAGATGCCACCTTCGAATGAGCATTTGTTCTCTAGTGTTACCGCTCACAGAGACAGCAATGGGGACACTATGCAACTGCGTCACGGGTGCCTTACCACATGCATACTGCTTGGTATCAACGCCCTTGCGCGGAGTTAGGGTTCTGCACTCCGCATAACGTGAAACGACGACGAAAATACGACACACTGATGGGCGAGCTCACGTAGTGAGAGGTGTGTTTAACAGCGTCGCTGCCAACCGACGCCAGCCCCAGCAGCGCAGCAGCAACGAGGGAGGGTGGGTGGCGGGTTAGGGGCGTTGGGGTGGTGGTGAGCGGGGGGCGACGACACCAACACCAATAGAACCGGCAACCACTACCAGTAATAGCGTCACAAATAACGCTTCCATAGACAACACCACGACAGACAACGCCACAACATCAGCTGCATGCACGCTCCTTCGTTGCTTCGCGTGAGTGGTATGGCGCGTCATACCCCGAGTTTTTTTCTTCTTTGTCTTTATTGTTTATACCATTTTTTTTTAAATGGCACCAATTTAAGACACGACTTTTTTTCGTGTTTTTCTTTTTTTCCAGGGCAAGAAGGCTGGAACGACGTACGCGGACATGATCGCCCATTCGCTGGGCATGGTGGAGGGGGGCAGGGGGGCGTTCACGGAGATCTGCGACCTCATCGAGTCTCAGTTCTCGGACGTTTTGAACTGGAAGCTCGAGAGGTGGGAAGATAGAAAACGAAAATACGAGTGCAGTAGAGGTCCCTCTGTGTTGTCGATTGAATAGCACCACTTTTCTCTATAGTGCCGATTGAATAGTGCCACTGCTTTCTATAGTGCCGATTGAATAGTGCCACTGCTCTCTGTAGTGCCGGTGAAATATTTCGGAGGTGAGAAAAATATAACGAGTATAGTGCGGAGGCTCCCAATAGTGCCCATGGAATAGTGCCACTGCCCTCTATAGTGCCGGCGAAATCGCTGGGCGCCGCTGGAACTCTCTACAGTTACCCTGTTCCCGATAGTGCCGGTGCCCTAATAGCGCGAGGCTCTCAGTAGTGCCGATTGAATTATGCCACTGCTCTCTATTGTGCTGGTGAAATCGCTTGGAGCGACTTGAACTCTGTACGGTATCCCTATTCCCAATAGTGCCGATACCCTGCATAGTTATTGGAGGGCACCCAATGGTGCCGGTTGAGTAGTGCCACCGCTCTTTATATTGCTGGTCGAATAGTGCCACTGCTCTTTATAGTGCCGGTTGAATAGTGCCACTGCTATTTATAGTGCCGGTGTAATAGTGCCACTGCCCTCTTTAGTAGGGCCGGTGAAATTCCTTTTACCGTTGGAAATCTCTACAATATCTCTTCAGTGCCGGTGCCCTGAATAGTGCCGATATATTGTGCGGTCACATGCCGGCACACCATTGGGAGCGCCCCGCTGTACGAGTACACTACGGGACAACAGTTAGAAACAAGGCAACAGCAAAAGCTAGGCCGAAAAATATGAAATTTGGGAGTCTAGGAAGAAACAGGGAAAAAAGAAGGGCGGGCTAAGGTTTGCTGGAGCATGGAGAGGTCGGGAGCCGTTATGCTCAAGGTAGCGTAGAACGCACGGTCTGCCGATTAAGAAGCCCGACCTGGGACAGTTGTTGTGTTTGTTGTTAGATGTTATGGAGTGTCACTTAAATCGAATCACATCGTGTTTGTTTCACAAACTGTTGCGTGTGGGGGTGCTGGTGGTTAGATGCCCTGTACTGTAAGGTAAATCGAATCACAGCGTGTTTAGTTCGCACGCTGTTGTTGTTGTTGTTTTGTTGTTGTTGATGTTGTTGATGTTATTGTTGTTGTTGTTGTTGTTGTTGTTGTTGTTGTTGTTGTTGTTGTTGTTGTTGTTGTTGTTGTTGTTGTTGTTGTTGTTGTTGTTGTTGTTGCTGTATTGCTGCTGCTTGTGGCGCTTGCTGTTGTTTCTGTTGTGGGTGTTGCTGTTGCTGTTGTTGCGGTTGTTGTTGGTATTGTTGGTGTTGTTGTGGTTGTTGCTGTTGTAGCTGTAGCTGTTGCTGCGGTTGCTGTTGCTGCGGTTGCTGTTGTGGTTGTTGTTGTTGTTGTTGTAGCTGTAGCTGTTGCTGCGGTTGCTGTTGCTGTTGCTGTTGCGGTTGTCGTAGTTGTCGTGGTTCTGTTGCTGTTGATCAACGTCACAACGACATGCCCCCCGCTCCGTCCTGGCATTGTAACGATGCGAGAGTTCATGGCCTGACAGACTTTGACCAGCATGGCGATGACCATACCCCCCCCCCCCCGCCCACCCCCCCCTCCCCACCGTTCAGTGACATCCGCAAAACACCTGTGTGGAAGTCTTCCGTCCGCAAGATCCTTTTTTCCAACAGCCGGTGAGAGCGTGTGTGATTGCGTGTGACAGACCATATTTGTACAGCTATATAGCATCATTCTGCTGCCGGTATTATACGGGTGCATAACATGATATAGGGTACATGATGTCACAATACTTTTTTCTTCATTTTTTCTGCCTTATCCCCCCGCGTTCCTATTTTATTTTGTTTTTTCCGTTCATTCCTCTTTGTTCCTGTTTATTGTTCACGATCGAAGCAGATTTATATTCTACAATGACGCGATTGAAAAAGTTGGAACTTCCTTTCCACCCGCGCGTGCCCGAGTTTTCCGTGTACCGCCTTGTCTCTCAAAAAGTAGTGGATCGTTTTGAATCGTTGCGGGGTCTCAGCATCAGTACAGCAGCACAGCAGTTGTACCAGGGTTGGGTTGGGTTGGGTTGGGTTGGGTTGGACGGGGTTGTCGGCAGTTACAAATATCACCAGCGCGACTTCCTAGCGGGAGCTACAGTATATTCCATTTTACCCGAAACTATCGGGAAAGAAATCCCTCAGCTCTGATTTTTCTCCGGTCGGTCGATACTCACTTTTTTCAAGCTGTCCGCGATTCAGCTGTTTCAAGATTTACTCATTCATTGTGACAATTAGCGGCCGACGACTCCCTGGATGCTACCGATGTCAATAGAATAATTGCGGGATACAAACTTTCGTTGGGTTGGAGACCATTTAGTATAGTATTACAACCGGCGAGCGCCGTCTAACGCAAGGCCAAGCCAAGCCACGAAAACACGCCAAAAACGGGCCAAATTGGCACCTCCAACCGTTTTTTTCGTGGGTTGGGTTGGACCAAGGCCAACCCAAGCTACGAAAGCAATGCCAAAAACGGGCCAAATTGGCACATCTAACCGTTTTGTTCGTGGGTTGGGTTGGCCCAAGTCTACCGTACCGGGGGGGGGGGTACCCCCACGGCTGCGGTACGGGAGGCATTCCCTTTTTCGCGACGTAGAGGGTTTCGCCCACTTGCGCGAGTAATTCTGTACCTCATGGACGAAAATAAATTTAGGAGTCTTTTTTTGGCGCAGCGTGGCTTACCATTCCGTTGCGGATTTGTGTCGAAAAATTGGGCCGCGAAGGAACAGGGAGGTCACTAGCACGAGTCACCCCAAGCCACTGCCAAAAGGGCCCCGAAAAAAAAAACCCTACGCTATCCTAGAGATAGATGGTGGCCGCTGCCAGGGCTTTAACTCGATCGTAACTGTCATACCCCCGCCTCTTGTGCCCGTGTGGCGCAACAATAGAAAGTAGGACTCACGTATCATAGGAGAAGAATGTGGAGTGTACAAGGAGTAATGGGATGCGTTAGAGGAGATGAGAAAGTTAGACGCATTTGGCATGGAAGAGTTGGGTAGGCTAGAGAGTAGCGAGAAAACGATCGCTATCTTAGGAGATAGATGGTGGCCGCGGACGGCGAAACAGGACGGGGATAGGATAAGCAAACAGTTTCCATGTGATATATGGAATAAAGTGTAATGAGCGCCCAAATGTTGGAGGTTTCTCTATTAAGGGTAGGAACGGTGCTCCGTCACGAAATGGATGCGTGGTCAATGATCAAATGACTAAGGCAAGCCACAAATGAGTACACGCTCCCCCCCCCTCCCCCCCTCCCCCCCCTCCCTCCCTCCCCCCCTCCCCCCCTCCCCCCCTCCCCCCCTCCCCCCCTCCCCCCCCTCCCCCCTCCCCCCCTTCCCCCCTCCCCTCCCTCCCTCCCCTCCCCCCCTCCCCCCCTCCCCCCCCTCCCCCCCTCCCCCCCCTTCCCCCCTCCCCCCCCTTCCCCCCTCCCCCCCCCTCTCCCCCCATCCCCCCCTCCCTCACCCCCTCCCCCCCTCCCCCCCTCCCCCCCCCCCCCCCTAACGTAGCCTTGGCCGTTGGCCTTGGATTATGATGTTCGTCGGTTTCAATGCTAGTATTACAGTATATGGTTTCATACCCAACCAAATTTCGTATCTCGCAAACACCCTGATATTGAAGCATGTCTGTATCCTGGTGCGGAGGCCGGCACCTACCGGTTACATTCCCGTTACCTACCGGTTACAACCGCCCATATATTTGTTTTAAGTTGACTGAAGCTGCTTCTCTTCTGCTGGAGAAAATGTAGGCTTTCCATTGAATACAGAGGCGTTTTTTAGGGAATACGGGAAACCAAAAAGTAACCACCGTTGTCTTGAGTACCCTACTCGACGCTTTTGGTACCGGTTATAACTGGTACAGGTTGGTTGTAGACATCCCTGCCATTTTTTTGTACTTCTGTCTCGTCTATTCCCCCCACGTCCCTGTTCATCCTTTTTGTTTCTGTTTGTTCCCGTCTCTTCATGTTTCTGCGTCGGCTATTCCCCCGCGTTTATGTGCGTTCCGGTTCGTTACGGTGTTATTGATATTTTTGTATCATCTGCCCCCGCGCATTTCTGCTTGTCTTCCTGCTCATGTTCCTGCTCGTGTCTGTTTTGGTCTGTACTTCCCGTATTTCCGTTCGTTCTGGTTACCACGACAACGACGACAACGACAACGACAATGAAAACGACAATGACAACGACAATGACAACGAAAACGATGACGACAACGACAATAATGACAACTTAGCTTCGCACACTGTTCCACATCGCCCGAACGCGGCCACGTCTTCACCATGGCCCGATAAACTACCACCTAACGGTCGTGGCGATAGCGTTGGTGGTGGCAGTGGTGGTGGTGATGGTCGAGGTGGTTGCACAATGACTCGACGACTCATCACTAGCAGATAGCAATGGCTGATGGGGGTGGTGGTGATGACGGTCAGGACGATGGGGATGGGGATCATCATGATGGCGCTGGTGGTGGTCGTGTGATGGCCAGGCTGACGAGGAGGATCAGGACGATTTTGATGATGGAGAGGATGGGGATGATGAGAATGCGGAGATGGTGACGGTGGTGGTGATGGTTATGATGATGACGATAACGATCATCAAGAGGTCATCATGATGGCGCCGGTGGTGGTCGTGATGATGAGGACGATGCTGACCAGGATGACGAGGAGGATGAGGACTGATGATGATGGAAATAGCGGAGATGGTGACGGTGGTGGTGATGGTCATGATGATGACGATAACGATCATCAGGGTCATGGTGGCGGTGAGGTTGAATACGACGACCAAATGCAACCCAATTCCGCAAGAATCACCGCTGCTGCTGCCGCCACCACCGTCCCATTTTTTTTTTCTGGTGAAAACCATTTAAAAGTCCATGTTGAGTACCAGGTAAGTGTGACTGCTTGCTGCTGGAATAGCGCTGGGTGAAAACAGGGGGAGGTGGAGGGGATAGGAATCCGCCACACTACCATTTCCTCGCGCCTGTTCTTCTCTCCTCTGGATCCCTGTTGGACATATTTACGACAAACCGCGTGTTCGAAGATTCGAAGACCTCCTTTTGCCTTAGGCGACAAATTTGAAAATATGAAATCGATTTTTCCTTGCTTCTGAGACGAATCGAATTTCCGAATTTGTCCTCGTTTTTGCGGCGGCTGGAACACTTCAAATCCTTCCTTCCTTACGTGTGGGCCGACTGGAAAATTCGAAACATCTTGGAGTGCTGGGGAGAACGGGGGGGTGGGGGGTCGAATACTATACGGTATATTTACGTGGGGATTTCGGAGCGAGCGTCGCGGATGCCAAACTGCCCTCGGAAACAGGGAGAGTTGCGCGCAGGTGTTATGCTTTGGTTTTCAGCTTGGTGCGTACGCGGTTTTTAGGGCTGGATGGGAGAAGACCGGGGGGGGTGATGTTATGTCGGTGTGCATTGTCTAGGGGCACCCGAAACATTCCACTTTCGTAACTTTTCGTCAGGATTGCTTCCGGGCAGTTGGTGGGTTGGAGAAAACAAGAGAGTGGGGGTGATACTATTTTCGGGACCCGAAAATCTTCACCTCATGAGTTTACTTCAGTTGCTTCGGTTTGCCTCCAGTCCGAACTGTTTTATTCAGTTCATCCTCACGGAGGTTTCCAAGTCAGGTGGTTTGGATTGTATAGCCGGGTGTTTGATAAATCCACCCCGTATACTGTCTACTAACGCTTTACTTAAGTCAAATACGTCCTACTTTACTCTTACTCCTAAGTAAGATTTAAGATTGTCTCCCAAACCTGGACGCGGTGCAATTAGATATGCAACGGGTGGATGCGGTGCAGTTAGAGTTGTAACCGATGGGTGCGGTTCGCTTAGATTTGAAACGGATGCATGCGGTGCAATTATGATTGTAGCGGATGGATGCGGTTCAATTAGAGTTGTAACGGACGCGGTCGAATACAGTCGGTCTCTCCCTCTGGTGGAGAGAAACCGCCCACGTACGTAGATACATTGGTGGTCTCCCTGTAGCGCCGTTATGTGCCAGCCAGCAACACCAGCAGTATAAAGGACACCTGCACTGTTGGGCATTATATGGGCACTTGGTATTTCTGTAGTATAGCGGGCTCCAGTAGTGCCAAGCGATTTCATAGGCACTATACGGGCAATAGGCGCTATTCAACCGGCACTATCGGGGGACCCCCACTGTACCTCCTCCATTCTAGGGGGGGGGGGCAGGGGGAGTGGGAAGGGAGATGCAGCAGGAGGAGGAGGAAGACGGGGGGGGGGTGTTTTAGGGAGGGCTGGAGGCCGGGGGGGGGGGGGGAGAGAGAAAGGATAAGAAGAAGGGGGAAGGCGGGGGAGGTTGC
The DNA here is from genome assembly GCA_012845835.1 of Undaria pinnatifida. Taxonomy (NCBI): domain Eukaryota; class Phaeophyceae; order Laminariales; family Alariaceae; genus Undaria; species Undaria pinnatifida. The sequence goes on along the minus strand of JABAKD010000024.1, from coordinate 2,863,800 downwards.
AGCTGGCCGAACCGTGCGGGGAAGACTTGGCGAGCTCAGCAGGTTTTCGCGCATATTTTTCGTCTGCTACTACTATTTACTAGTTTACCACTAGTCCTGACTCCAGTGTGTGAAGCGTTGATGCACGAGTGGGTATATCTATTTAATGGGCGTACACGTGAATAATATACGCTTAAGGAATCTCCCCCCACCATCTCCCTCCCGGTGGACCCCGCCTTCCGCAACCTCCACAGTTAACACACTTTCATTAGCACATTGGAGTCGTTGAAGAGGTTGGTCGTCTGTGGGTGGGGCGGCGGGGGGGGGGGGGGGCGGGGCGGCAGTGGCTACGACCACAGCCAGCTCATCAGCCGGTTACGCGCATTGGAGTCTTCAGAGAGTTCGGGCGCGTTTTGCTCGCAGGGGGTGGGGGTGGGGGTGAGGATGGCATGTTTAGAGGGTGGGCTATCGGGGATGATATATCGGAGATGCCATTTCGGGGAATGGGATCTTGGGCGTGGGATGTCGGGGTTGCCATATCGGGGTGATATCGTTCGGGTGAGATCTCGGGGATGGACTATCGGGGTAGGGATATACTTCGTATAGGGAATGGTCTGTCGAGAATGTGATATATCGAGGCAAGATATCGGGATTGGAACATCGGGGTTACGGTATTGGGAATGGGATGTCGAGAGGGATATTTCGTGGCGAGATATCGGGTGTGGAATATCGGGAATTGGATGCTGAGGATGGGATGTCGAGACGAGATATATCGGGAAGGAGATGATGCGGTGATATATCGGCGATGGGACATTGGGAATGATATGCCGAAAATGGGATATATCGGGGTGAGATATCGGGAATTGAGTATCACGGTAGGGGTATCTGGAATGCGATACCGTGACTGAGATGTCGAGAATGGGATATAGGGGGTGATATATCGGGGTTGGGGCATCGGGAAAAGGATCGGGAAAAGGGTGTCCAGAATAGGATATATTTGGGAGCGATATGTCGGGCATCGAATATCGCGGTTGGAATATCGGGACTGGGATGAATGGGCTGTCGATAATGGGATATATCGAGGGTGAGATATCGAAGATGGGAGGAGATCGTGAAAGGGATGTCGATAACGAGATATCGGGGGCGAGATATCACATCGGGTAAATGATACCGGGTGTGATACATCGGGAATGCGATATCGGGAGTGAGGTATTGGGGGTAAATATATCGGTAATGGGATAAACGTTAAGGGTGATACATCTGGGATGGCGTACTTAGGACGGGAAATCGGAGCTGGAAATTTGGTGATGGAGTGCTCGAGAGGAAATGCCGGGGATGATATGGGGGATGAAGTATTGGGTATGATATATCGGGGGTGTTGTACTGGGGATGGATCGGACAGGTGTCGGGGTAGTCCACGACTTGTTTCATCCCCGGGTTTCACGGGGATGGAGGCGAGAAATAATCCACCAGTGTAAGTAAGGTCGATTCCTGTTTTGGGGGGCGCGCCATGACGTGATGGAGGCTTTTTTCAAGCGAGGGTTCTTCATTCCCATCCCCTCCCCCTTCACCATGGCCCTCGGCTTCTGTTGAAGTAAGCTGAGCGTCCAGAATATGCAAACAGCTTCTCTGTTTGTTCGTCTCGGACCAGTTTTTATGGTGGGATGGGCATATAGGGGTAGGGGGTTACGTCGTCTGCAGCGCTATTTTTGCGTGTGTCTGTGATTTTGAAAGTAAGCGCATAGCATATAAGTAGCACTAGGGCCAAAATATCGGTTGAGCTGTTGTTGAATAGCTGTTGGTCAGTATGCCCCCCTCCCCCCGCATCACGCCAGCGTGGGGTTTCACATACTCCGGGCGAACTGTATCGAGTTTCTGGCTGTGGCGAGGGTATATTCTAGATATTCCTCGCACCGCTGCTGCTGTGAGTAGCACGTATTAATAGTAGTTCTATTAAAAGTATGATTCGCGTATTCGTGGTGGTGGTGTTTTTTCTGTATTGAAATATCCATTACTGCTGCTGAGCGTAGTACGGAATCTTTATTCTTAATACTTCGAAGTAGTATACTAGTAGCGGTGGTGTTTTTTTTATCTTTTTAGATGTTTTATCTTCTTGTCTTGTCCTTGCTTTTTCTTTGCTGTGGTGTGCTGTGCCTTGCCGTGCTGTGCTGTGCCGTGCCGTACTGTGCTGTGCTGTGCTGCGTGTCCCACGCGATTTTGTTCGTGTTTTTCGTGTGTTTTTATCTCTCAGCCGGCCAACTCGTACAATAACGTCTGTGGCTACTGTTGCTGGCTTACTAGCAACAACGGTGGTTCATCAGCCGAGGCTTCCCGCATGTGTTTGTTGTGTGTTGTTTGGCATTGTTATTACTTTTGTTCAGTTATTGATTTTGACTTCGCGGATTCGTCAAGAGGCGAGAGAGGTAGAATCTATTTTCTGCTTCTGCGGTTCACGCATTGAATCACGGCACTCGCTGAAGGGCACCTCCTTTTTTGTTTTTATTTTTTTGCTGTACTTCGATAGTAGTGTCTGTCGTTGTAACGGATAATGTGAAGTTTTAAACGGAAGCATGCGGAGGTTGGTGTTCGACCGCGCGCGGGGGGGGGGGCACGCGTGTGGATCTCACGCTTTCACGACTCGCATGATTTTCAAACCTTTGATGAGGGCGTTGGAGGATGTTTGTATGCGGTGATCGGACGGAAGCATAACGGGTTGCACAGGCGGGAAGGTGTAGTATATCGCCCCGCTCTTGGCAGGGAAGAGAGTAGCACAACAACCAGTGTTTACTTATCTCCCGTACATCTACATACGTACGTGCATGTTGTAGATCTCGAAGTTTTCGATGATCCTTATCGATTGGTCCTGATCACAGCGTGTGTTTGTAGGCGAGCGTGTTGGGGGTGGTAATGATATACCACAGCTTATACCTCGAAGGTGAGGGACGGGGGAGTGGGAGGGGGGGTAGTTGGTTGACTCTGACCGCAACGTGTGCCTGTGAGGGGACGGAGCTGAGAAAGGAGTTATCGGTGGGGCGTTATCTGTAAGGGGGAAGGTTCAAGGCAAGTGTTAGGAGGCCTCCGCAAGCAGCGGAAACCTTCTATTCCACAAAGGGGGGGGGCTGAGGAGGGGTGTAATCAACTCACAGAAGAGAGACATACTTCGAATTGCGTTGCTGTTTGGACGCCCACTTACCCGCCCCCCTACTTCCCCCCCCCCCCTTGCTATTCTTCTGGTCGGAAGGCATGCATGCGTGGTAGTGGATATGAAGCATTGGGGGATGGATGGGTTTTGACCCCCTCGTGGAACGGCCTGGGGACCCTCCCGTGTCGAAGATACGCTCAATCCAGGGTGGGAGTTCATGTATGGGGAGGGTGTTTTCTTTTATTCAGGAGTTTTTCCGACCAAGTTTTCACGCAAGTTTTGGCAAACATTAAGCGTGTGGGGTAGGGTGTGGGGGATGCATCCACGCGAAGGTTGTGGCTGTGACGGATTTACCATCTCCGGCGAGTTTCATGCGCAGCTTTTTTGTTTTATAACCTTTTCGCAACAAGAGTAAAAAATAGGAGAATATGTGAACAATCTGCTGGAGTTTGGCGGGTCGGAAAAAGAAATATTGAGAAAACGGGGTATATGGTAGGGTGAAGATATATAGGGTAAATGGAAAATCGTCGGTAAGCTCTGCAATAATGCATTCTACGCTAAAACCAAGTTGAAATTATGTTTTTTTTCGGGTTATTATAAAAGTATAGAACATCCTAAGAATTTTCTTTCTCGGTGGCGCTAGTTTGTATCTACAGCAGTAGTGCAGTTCATGTTGTTGCGCGTAGGTGGTCCCTTTGAGGGGGATTGGGCGTTGCGACATTGTCACTAAGCGTGGGTACAATCGCTTTGTTTTCCTCTGCTGCTGTTGCTGCCACCACTAGTACTACTACCTACTGTAGTTCATGTTGTGGAGAATAGTTGGTGCCTGTGAGGGGGGTGGGGCGTTTTGACGTTGGCATCAAGCATAGCTACGATGCCCTCCCACCCCCTCCAGAATGGTCTCACATACCACGGAATAACAGATGGTGATGAGGGGCAAACTGATTTGGCGTTGTGTCCGTCTGCTATGGGAATCCTTTCCAACAGACGGGGGTGAGGCTAATCGTTAGCGTTGCGCCTGTCTCGGGAAATTCTATTGCGAAGACTTTCGCTGGGAGCTATTAATCGTCGAGTCGGGGATACTTTGCGGCAAGACGTCAGCGAGGAACATCTTGCGTCTTCGTGTACAATGCCCCGCATGTAGCTAAAAAGTATGTCTGCCGTGGAGCTGCACTCTTTCGCGTTGGAGTTTTTTGCGCATTCTCAGCGGTGCGTAAGGTCCAGCTGCTATCAGTTGTTGTACTGGTACTCGTAGTGAATTCGTTTTCCCCCCCGACTATTTTCTTGTGTACGAATTTGTTATTTCGTATCACAGTGGGAGGCTCCCGATTGTGCCGGTTGAATAGTGCCACTGCTCTCTATAGTGCCGGTGGAATCGCTTGGCACGACTGGAAACCTTTACAGTGACTATATATAGTAACTATACTCCCAAAAGTGCCGTTGCCCTGAATAGTGCCGGTATATTGGGCTGGCACATACCGGCAATATGGGGAGCCCTCTGCTGTAAGAAAATTCGTACGAGTAGCGACGCAGACCACAGACAAGTCATGGTCTGCCATAGTAAATACTTAGATGCGGGAGACGCACGTTGTATGTGCTTATTGCGGTAGTTGAGCGTTGCCCGTGGCACTGTCGAATTTTTGCTGTTGACGTGTAGCTGTTGTTGCTGTTTTGGAGGGCATTGTCCTGCGCCAAACGTTCGTTCTGCGCGGAAAGAGCTTGGACCTCTAGCTATTGCGCGATCAGTGTGTCTCTCCTCTTCTGGCAAAGGCAACGAACGATGATTTTAATAATAGTAATCGTGATGGTGTTGAAAACTCTGGCAAACTTATCTGACCTTCAACAATGCTTGTGATCTTATTGCGACAACATGACCGTCAGGAAGAAACCCATCAGCAGCAAGTCCATAACTAGAATGGGAGAATTTCGGATATCATAGTGCAAGGTGGGTGACGTAGCATCGCGAGGTGCTTGCATCAAACGCATCCCTCACCTTCTGAAAAAGCTACTGATGATCCGAGCATGCATCCGAATTATTCATGGATGGGATGGTAATACTTCCATCGATAGAACAAGCCCGTATCCCCGACCCGATGAAAGGCCCTCTGAAGGACAATGCGACCATCAACATTTCAATATCTTACCACCTTGACGCGTCCAACTCCCGCTAAGAGGCACTCTGAAGCATTACTGCGGTATCTACTTACACTGATCGCGACAAGAGGTTCCTGCTGTCTATTGCTTAACACATCCCCTCGATGGAGGTCGAATCTGCAAAACAACTACTGTACATATTATGTCGCTGACAAATGCAGTACGCAGCTACTTACTTGAAAAGTGTTCGCTCGATGCTTGTGAAGTAAAGTACCTTCGCAAACATGCATCCTCGCCCTTTCACTGTTGAGATTGTCAACCTATAATGCATGTAAATGCATTGCAATGTGCCACCAAGTACTAAAAAAATCGTTTCGGTGAACAGAAACAATGGCCAATAAAACACGCGTTGTAACAGTTGTCTGTCAGTACCGTAGCAAAACGAGCGGGCGCGCATCGTGGTGTGTCTGAAGAGACGGCTGGAGGCTAAACAACCACGGGGGAAGGTAAGGGAGAGCGTGGAAATTATATCATGCCTCGCCGTAGTCTTAGATATATACCCTCACATGCCTAACATGCCGGGACGGAGCAGATCGTGATTTCGCCGACCAGGCAGAGGGGGGAGGAGGGTGTAATCAAATCATGACGGCCATAGTTCTTAGGACCATAGCCCTGCACATCTCTACATTGCTGGCTTGCAGCACGTGGGGGTGTCACCGACCAGGCAGAGGGGGGGGGGGGGAGGGGGCAATAATATCATACATGGGTGTAGAGTCCTTAGGATCATGAACCTTTGCAATCCTATAATGCCGAGACGTAGCACGTTGGAAATTCACGGACCTGGTAGGCATTGCTTGCGCCAAGCGCGAAGCGAAGTGAGGTGTTCGGCAAATAGCATTAAAGGTACGAAAGTTCTACTAAGAACCACTTGTGAGGCGGATGTCGGCACCTGGTGAGGGCACTCATGTCATGCATGGCCGTAGTCGCATGGCCATAGACCCTCGCACCCCCTACAATCCCGGGACAGAGCAAGTTGGATGTTTACCAACCAGGCAAACGTGATGTGTACCAAGCTTGGTTGGGGGGGGGGGGAGGGAGGGGTACTCAGTTTGTGCATGTCGGTAGTCGTATGGCTATAGACCCTTGCATCCCTACTATGCCGGGACGGGGGGGAAAACATGGTACAACCCCTGGTTTGAACACGTTTTGTTCGGTTGGTTGCTGCCTACCTCACTCAGGGTACGGTAGTGGTCCGTCTATAGTGTTGGTGTGTGCCAGCCGGAAATTGCGGCACTATAGCGGCATCCGGCACTACTCCGCGCACACTGCCACTGCTGGTTATTCCCATACATGTCAAGCGATTTTACAGTTACTACTGCGGGCAACCGGCACTATAGGGATCACTACTACTGTAGATGTTTCCGACCACCCTCCTTCGTTTTGTGCCGCACCTTTAACAATAGAACGTCTGGGAGGTACATAGACTATCGTCTATGGCCGTACCAATTTTTTCTGTTCCTGTCGATCTTGTTACAAAAGAACGTATGCATGTGGATACGTAGGTGCCCCCCCCCGCGCTCGTAGTTGACCGCCAGCACTCAGTGTTGACACAATATGGTTACATACGATTTGCATGCGCCACCTAGGGTAGCTTACTGGGCAGGAGAAGTGTCCGTATCGCCTTGAATTCGCGCGAAACGAATTCTTCTTGAAGACCTGATACCTGACATAGCAGTAACGATTGGCTTGAAATGATAATATGATTAACTCGCTCACAACGGGAAATTCCAATCAACGTCAGCAGTAAAGGCATTCAGCTTCTCGCACTGCTGCTCTGAAAAGTAACAGCCCTAGGTAAATCTACAGTGTATCCACACACTACGTTGCGACACATGTATAGTATGTACACACTTCTTGTGCTTCGTACCAATCACCCACAACAAGGTAAAAACACGGACTAACGTCTAACACCAAGCGGCATCCATTTTCAGTTTCCAGCAAATCGTCGAAATCACTTTTCTTGTTTTTCACGGACGCCCAACCCGAAGGAGGCAACACATACATGTGCATATAGATCGATATCGATGCACGATCGAAACTCCCACGTTTGCTGTGCAATCGCGTTTTTTTTTCGCACCGTAGGCAGAGTTATATCATTATTCGTATCGTCGCTCAAGGCGCAAAAAAAGGCTAGTAAACCAAAGTCTACCATCAGAAGGCATTCAGATTCACCCCGCTGTACAAACTAAATTCCCTGTTTATGGCCGTCCACAACCCTACACTCACTCTTACAAATCCTCCCTCCGGCAAAAAGCACGCTGAAATACCGTCGTATTCAAATCACAGCGCGCGATCGTAACTTCCTCGAATGGCGGAAAATGTTTCATCTTTTGGCACCCTAGCCGGAGCTGCAGTACCATATCGTGTGAGTGTTCAGGCGCAAACAACCTTGTAGGTGCACTGAATGCTATGCACACACGGTCTATCCTGGAACCACACTCACTCACGGTAGGCAATCCGAACCAGAGAACGTACCACCAAGGGGCATCTAGCTTCGTCTTGGAATCTAACGTTTTTAAGGATCTTCTTTGCTCTCAGCGCTCCCACTCGGAACACGCCTGTCCAAACCCTCTTCTCCGCGAACCTTCCTGGCGGCTTTCTTGGCATCCATTGCTTAGTATTTACAGCTCGCTTTCCCCCCCGATTTTGTATGTGTCCCTTTTTGCTAGACGTACCAGTACGAGGCAGACTTAGGTTATCGGTAGTATGTACAGCGGTACACGTTTATTTACGCACGCATCTATCTGCTTCAGAAGTTCTTGTGCTCAAATCACACAACAACCGCACCCAGGCCCTGAGCTAGCATGTTTTGTCGTCGACCGTCTACTGCAAGCACAACAGCACAGCACAGCACAATCAACCCAGCAAAACAGAGCAAGTCGCTTAGTATTACGTGCCCATCACAGCGCGACAATGCAAGCAAAATCAGACAGTTGCCGAGACCCATCATGTCGTCGAGCATCTCCTGCAGCTCGCTGTGGTTTCAAAGCGAGCGAATACATGGAAATTTGCCCAGCCCAAAAACGTATGCAACCACAAGCAGTCAGCTGTGCACGAATAGCTGGTGATGCGCGAAGGGCTTGCCTTTGTTTCGAACCGATTCGAATACACCACTGCTATTAATACTACTTTTCTCTTTCGTAGGGATGATCTAATTCATGCGTGAGTGCGACGTCCAGGTTATTTTCCTGAAGCGCGAAGCTCTTGGTATTTGCAATTCGTAAGTTGTACCCCAAATCATGGACATTTGCCCGCTTCATGGCTTGTTATATTTGAGCCACCGCAGCGGACGGATGCCCCTCGCGGAGCGAAGCGTATTTTGCACGCATCATATCATACACGTGTCGCGTTGTTCTTAGACAACAGTACACGTTGCCGCTTATTTGCACTTGTTTCTTCAGCTCAAATCATAATATAAACGCACACACCCGCACCTCTAGAGCTACAGCAGTAGTAGCATGTCACCGTCGACACTGTATTACAAGAACAGAACAACATAGCACAGCGGACTCAGCCGTTCAAGCCTCATATTATGTACCGGTATGTACGTGTGCACGTGTGTACTTACTGCAGTGTACTCGTAGTTTTGCTTTCTTCATTGATTTTCCTCTCTTCTCGGTCCTCTTCATGTTGTTTTTCAGAAAAGTACACCCGCCGTGCCGATCAGAACGTGGCATTACCAGCAAGCACACAGCACAGCACAGGGCAATCAGATCTGCACAAGTAGCTCTTGACACTAGGAAATCGCTAGTCGCACCAAATCATGGGCCTCTGCTTGCTGCCCCCGTCACATTTTGTTGTTGCGCTTCCGTGCGCGAGCCTAGCGGGCGGCGCCGCCCGCGGAGCGGAGCCCTTGTCAATAGCACTAACAATGATGACCTTCCCTCCCTCGAAAAAGGCCAACATATCACAGAATATTGTAGATAATTTCCTGTTTGTCCCTCCTCTTCTGACGTCACATACAGAAGCCGCGATTTCCAGCGACGAACCCAATCATGTCTAATTTGGTCAACTACCAGGCAAGCCACAGACAACAACAAAATATCCAACAATATGAACAACCAAAACGACGACGTACTTCGTACACCACCCATCGTAACGGCATCCACCACCCCCCACCACCACCACCACCACCACCAACAACAACGTCACCAACACCAACACCAACACCCACACCAACAACAACGTCACCAACAACTACACCAATGCAAACACCAACAACATTTCGTTTGAACTTATACAGTTTTTTTCTCAATATGCCCCCTTAATGGAAGTCACATTTGCAAAAAGTGCGATGTGCAGGGCCGACGCCTTGGCGCTAGTAGGAGGCGAAACGGGTTGGATCCAACGTTGTGCGACGCATGCTGCGGTAGGGCGCATCTAACGTTTCTGGCGCTCCAGACTTGAGAAGCTTTGAGAAGCTCTACACCCTAACTTGCCAAAAACGGACTTTTGACAAAAAAATGACGTTGCAACCCGATGTATAACCCGATACTCTAGGAGTAAACGACAAATACGATATACCGTAGTGTGAAATACAACTGATATTCCAACGATATTGCAGGGCTCTACAGTCGAGGAGTCCCCCCACTCGGAAATGTATCTGGCAAAAAACACCACCCATATCATAGCACACGTTACATACAGATTACCCGTGCTCCAACGCCGATTCAAATAGCGCCGGGTATTGTCACCTACTACTGTAATAATTCAAGTAAGATACCTACTACAGCAACAGCAACAACGGCAACAACAACAACAAAAACAACAACAACAATATCAACAACAACACCGACAACGACGCACCATCACCAAAAACTACAACACCAGTCTTCCGTTTGCAGTACAACAGAGTCTCGTACTAAAAGGTTGCTATAACATATGGTAGTAAAGTTTCCTATGTCTCAGCACTCCCCCTCAACAGTAATCGCGTCTGCAAAAACCTGTTTCTCAACACTCCCCCTCGACGGAAGTAGTGTCTGCAAAAAATGCCATATGCAGTGCTAACGTCTTGGCGCTCCCAAGTGGCGAAACTGGCTGAGCTCAAGTTTTGTTTGTGTGGGAGATAATAGGAAGTTCTCAATCAATCCGTGTCAGTGATGCCCCCGTTTGTGATCTTGAAAGAGCACTCTGCCTCCGGCATGGACGGGCTATCGAACAGCTTCGCCACTCGCTCATCGCCCTGTCCGAAATAAATGGTTGGTCACAAAATAAATGCCAGAAGAGCCAAGGGTGCGCGAGAGCAAGACAACACGACACCACACTCCTAATAACGTCAGAATGACAAGCAAACCAGCGGAATGAAAAGCTAACCAGAGCGGGTGACACCTCTGTGCGAATCAGCAAAAATATGTCTGTTTTTCATCGTTGCTTTATTTTATTTTAGCACATTACGTACCGTTACACCAAGTTTTACTCTTCCCCGCCGAAGATTGAAGAAATTGTCGATTTTTCACCTGTCAACCTTCAAGTTGAGAAAATTTGATTATGTATTTTTTGTGGAAGGAAATTCTCCCCCATTCAAACGCCACGTCAAGTTCATTATGCATAAGGCTGGGGCGACGTTGAACGAGATTATACATGAACACGGGCTTTGTAAGAGTCGAATTGTTGCGATATGATGAAAAAAAATGGTGGACTTGCTATTAGGGCACATATTATAAAGAAAAACCCATAGTTTTTAGGGAGAGTAACAAGGAATATACCCGAACGATGTACCGAAGCAGGACCCGCCGTGTCTACCTGCAGCACTAAAACTAGGAGTTACACAGCTCTAGCCTGTACCGTAGCAGGACCCGCCGTGTCTAACTGCAGCACCAAAACTAGGAGTTACACAGGTCCAACAGGGGATTGTACACAGTACTACCAACTACAGTACGCCTTCCCGCAACTTCAGATGTTTCTCACCCTTCCCTTTTTGAGGTGGACCCTTGTCGTGCTAGCGTGCGCCAGCACGTGCCCTCCCACCGGTTTCACAGTGGCAAACATGGCCATAGCCCCGGGGTCCGACATGCACTGGTTCACCAACACCACCGCTACATTGAGATCCTTGAGGGAACGACGAAAAAGGCCAAACGGATAGACGAGGAAACAAAAGTGCAAAGTGAAATCTTCAAAGCAAACAAGAACCCGATGAATGAGGCGTGCACGGGGGAGGGGGGGGAGGGGTCCGGCATGCATTGGTTCACCAACACCCCCACTCAGATTATCTTCGGTAAAGGAATAAAACAGTCAGTCGGAAGGACAAGGCAAACACCACGCATTGGTTCACTAACACCGCTGCTACGTTGAGGCTTTTCAGTGAACGAAGGAAACGGTCAAATAAAGGGACGGGGCAAACACATGCCGCCGGTTTTTCTGAACGCCCCCGCGTGTCGCGACGAATGGGATTGTGAGAATGAGAGAGCGGGAGAGCAAGGATGCGGTAGAGGGTTCGTCTTCGTACCTCAGCCGAGCTTTCTTCGCGTTCAACAGTGATACGCATACAAGAGGAGTGGGCCGAAGGTATAAAAAATCTCATGGGAAATTCTGAAGGCGCGATGGTGTTCACTATCACGTTCATACCGCCGCCATCTGTAGCAAGCTCGACAGATGTCGTCCCAGCTTCTGCTGCCGAACGGACAAATCCCCGCGGCCACTAAAGTCTACCCGAAACAGCGCGATGACCGAATCCACGATGATCACGCGGATCGGCCCCTCCGTCAGACAAAGTGCCGCAATGCCCTGATAACCATTGGGGCGGGGTGGGGTGGAGTGGAGTGGGGTGAGGGTAACGCGGAGGTATCCTGGTTCTGCCGACACTGATTGGTGGGTATTGACGGGATGGAAGATGAAACAGCCTATTATTTTCTGCATCTGACGGACGCGGCAATTAGCATTGGGGGGGGGGGGGAATGAAGTACTTCCTTATTTACTACATCTGAGGGAGACAATAATTTATATTGGGGGAAGGGGGGGGCGAAATGATTACTAAATTGGCACATCTGAGGGAGATTTTATATGTTAGCGGGGCGTGGGGTGAAATACTTGTTAATTTACACGTCAAAGGAAACGATAACTGATACTGGGGGGGTCCAATAATTACCAAACTATCACATTCGCGGGAAACGGTATGTCTCTATCAACTCACATGGGCCCTCTCAATCTGCTGCTCATGGTTGAAGACGCGAGTGACGATAATGTTCTCGAGGGTCTCATTTGGATTGAGCCCGAACCTTTCGGCGATGGCCTCTATACGCTCCGGACGAAAGTTTCCCTCCGTGTCCATGTACACCACCTGTATGGAGGGCGCATAAATAATACGTTTCCGGAACGTCTGTGATTGATCCACGTTGAAGCTCATGCCGCGCACATTGTCGGACGGCAAAACATGATAAAAACTGTAAACATACGTTTACGCGTGATCAATGCCGGGTTTCATGCTTCACAGTGTCGGATAGAAATAGAAATGTGGTACTTGTACAATAAAAAATCCCTTCTCCTACTTTCTGGGGATGTTTAGTACTCATTGTTGAATCTGATCCTGCATATTGACGGATGACAAACAGGCTGGAGACAATACCAGGCGTATATTTAGGTATTATTATAGTATTTATCATATTTTAATTCCGCGAAAAGGTGGGCGTCGACCCCACTCACCCTTCCCTCCGCCCCGCCAGACTCCCTGCTGAGCTGCGATGTGACGCACAGCGTGTGCATCAGCTGCGTCTTGCCGGATCTGAATTCCCCGAAGAACTCAGTGATGGACCCCGTTTCAATGCCTCCCCCGAGGAGGGCGTCGAGCTGCTTGCCCCCTGTATGCACCTATGCAGCCGACAACATATTTGGAATGGGTAAGGATGTAGCGTAATGTGTTGTCCATGTAGTATATAATATTTCTCGTAGTTTTTTTTTATTCCCTTGGTTTTCTTCAGTGATAGGGCCTGTATGGATGTCTCCCCTCAGAAGAGCATCGAGCTGCTTGCCCCCTGTGTCACCTGTGTAGCCCCGAAAACATGATGTGGGGGTGGTAGTTAGATACGGAGTAGGACACACGGCGGACGCGATTTTCCTATCTATATTGACATGGACTACACACTTCATATGGTAGGAACGCAAATAAAACAATAATCAGTAGGAACTTTTTTAAAGCGTGCCAAACGGTGCCTAAAAGCACACGTTTGACCCTATCTATGCATACATACGGGGGCGCGAAGTCTTCGAATCCGTAGCAACAGCGAGATCATTACCTTGATGTCCACATAACACCAGCTGCAAATACCTTGATGACCTTACAATGACGGTGTCCAATACTTTGATGACCATATAACAAAATTGTCGATTACCTAGAAGATCCCATATCAACAGCAGCCAACGTCTTTTGATGAACTTAAGAACACGGTGATTTTTATGAAGACATCGGCCATTGCCTTGACAACCTTATAACAACAGCCGCCATTACCTTGACGACCTCGTAACAACAGTGGCTACTATCTTGATGGCCTGATAACAACAAGTACCTTGATGACCTTCTGCCGAGCCTGACGGCACTGCAGCCCCGTCTGGAACATGCCAGACGACCCAGACCGGTCCACCTTGGAGGCAGCAACCTGGATCTTCGTCACCGTTGCTTCGCTGAAGCCTCTGATGGCTAAAAGAATCTTGTTCGAGCACGGGGGGGCGGGCGAGGGGTATTACATTATGACGAATGGTACGGAAGGGGGGTTATGTTGTTCTCGGGCCTTTTTTGCTCAGTGACTCGGTGTCACTCGCGCGAGCGACCCCCCTGTTCCTAGCGGTCACAGGCTTTTGTGACCACTGTTTAACATTCTCGATAGTAATGCGAAAAGGGATGGCTAGCTACGCTGCACCAAAAAAATCGCCGAACGTATTTTTGTCAGTGAGGTACAGAGTCACTCGCGCGAGTGACTGGCTCGCCTGGCTCAAACCCGGCAGTGAAGAAAGGGGGTACCCCGCTGCCGTAGCCTTGATCTTGTGACTTCGTCAATCTCCTTTCTGGGGGTATTAGTGAGTTGCCAATGATAGTACATATCGCCTCCAATAAATATGAAACTGTTTAAATATTCCATCCTACACGACTACCAAGCGCGGTTTACACAATGCAGGATAGCCAACAAATGTAGACAACATATGGACGTACCTTGGTCGGGGCGGCGAGGACGGCGCCGACCGTGACAAGGTTGGCCTCCTTAAGTTTGTTGATCTCGGCCATCTTGATGCCGGAATTGGTCAGTTCTTCCACGCTCTGCTCAATGCAGCAACGGTTGCACAGCGCTGCCATGGACTTCATGTAACACCCAAGACACGGCCATGGGTTGCCGTAGCAATACCGAAGCAGTGCCACGGCACCGCGATGACGATGCCATGGGACTCATGGCATTTCATGGGCGTTCACGGCATTTCATGGGCGTTTACGAATTGTAATCGGTGTTAATGGGCCTTTACCAACTGTAGTGGACTGTTAGGGCAATGCCATGGCAGTACCATAGGCTTTCACGGCATTTTTCGTGTCACCGACTGCACCGGATTGCCATGAAAACGTACATGGCTTTGCCAGGAAAACGCTCCGTGGCAGTGCCATGGGAGATGCCATGGGAGGTCCCACGGCTGAGAACTTAATTTCCGTGCCGTGATATGACACTACTAACCCTAACACCAACAACCCCAAGCCCATGGCAGTGTGTCATCGTGGTGTGGCTGCCATGGCGCGTGCCGTGGGACATGTGCTGACATGGTCGTGGCATTGCTATGACGCGTGCCATGGCATTGCCATGGCACCGCCATGGGCGTTCATAGTAGTGCCATGGCGGGAGGTAGTGTCATGGCAGCGCCATGGCCATGACAATACCATGGCACTGTAAAACAAAGTACATCGTCGACATCATCATCAACGTCATCACATAACCATCCTCATCCTCCTCATCATCATCATCATTATCACCGTCTGGGAGCCCGCATTAGCGGGCACCGCACAAACGTGGAACCCCGACCGTATAAGCAACACAATTCTCGCCTGGAAGCTGTCCAGTTCCTCGTACTCTTGATCGTTCTGCGCCGCTTCCTCTTGTTGCATCTGTTCTTCAGCCATACTTTAGACCTACCGTGTAAGACGCTAGCCGAAAGTTGCCGAAGGAACACATCACCACACACACGCACAGGCACATATGCCAACCTTGAGAGGATATCAAAGGGAAGTCATTCTTGGTCTTGCAATATTCGTGTGTTCAGCCATACTATACATCTGCCATGTGCGATGCTAGAAGGAAGATACTGAAGGCGGACACAGCCACACGCACGCACCGCAGGCTGAGTGACAGGCTGAAAGGATTTACGCGAAAAGGCGTCGGCCGTGTTGCACGATTTATGTGTGCAGCCATATTATAGACTCGCCGTTAGCGATGCGTGCAGCGAGTTACTGCAGGCACCCCCGGAACCACACGCACATGTCAGGCTCATAGAACACAAAATGGATTACCTTTGTGTTTTGTCGAACCGCTCGAGTGTGCAGCCATAAAACTGTAGGCGCTCAATGTGTACGGTAATTGGAGGTAGGTACTGGGGGCACACACAGTCACACACATGCACATGCCAGGACGAGAGGACGTACTTAAGGAAGGCATAAAATCGTGTTTTTGCATTGTTGCACCCGTCGGACATATCGTGATCTGTCTGATTTAGATCGCACAGATCAGTGGCTTGAGAAGTACGCATAGATCATGCGTACCCTACAGATCGTCAAGTGGAAATATCCACATATATATCGCAGATGCTGAACCAGATCAGAGTATAGTGTGCTTTCAAACCCGGGCACACGCATGACAAAATTGCCACACCCTGCCGATCACTACAACAACAACGGAAACACGTACAGATACATACTCAGATCCTGTACTTTAGCCCTATGGAACTTGTACAGGTCATACAGATCCGTGGAAATGGTCTAATTGATCTGTGCAGTGATATGATCTGTCGGACGCGTGCACCGTTAGTGTGCTCCCAACGAATCATCGTATCATCAATGAAACGATGACACGAGGTCGACATCAGTGCGTGAACCTCGCTCGAACCCTTCTATCGTGTTGCTTGGACAACAAAGGGATCCGATATTCTATCTGATATACGCCATTTCACCAGCAGACACTACTCTCTCGACCGCCGCCCGCCCACTCCATCCCTCTCAAGTTGTACCTATCGTATCGGCAATTAGCGGCATGTGCCGCATGGACGTTGTTTGGTGTTTGGTGCTTCTCTGTTCAAGACATAGACCTTCCCGTGTGCGCCACAAGGACAAAAACACACAACAAGCAAATTCGAAATGTCTTTCGAATTCGGAATTCAGACGGCAGTGTGAGAAGCAAAAAAGGTTTAAATTTCCAAGCTGTGCACCGTGAAAGCATGTTAGCCACTGTCTCGTTGCATCACGGCGAGGAAGCAAGCATCGGGAGGTATTGCTAAGCAAGACTCGTTCGATGCGGGGCTCTGTCCAGGGCCCAGTCCCTTTCGCGTGGCCCATGAAGACAACAAGGAACAAGCGGATTCGAAGTTTCTTTCGAGTGCGGACGGCACTCTATAAATAATAGTTGAAAAATTCAAGGTGAGCGCCGTAGGTGGCTCCATCACCGAGCATTGTCTCGTTGCAACACAACGAGCAAAGCAAGCATCGGGTAGGGTTGCAATGCAGGACGCTTTGGGTCCGGGGCTCGCACGCATGCGTACGCTGAACAACGACACCAACATCAAAACTCAGAAGCTTTCGCAGCCTTTCCGATTTACCCTCTCTGGGATTGGATACACCAATGGACATCGCATACCAAAACTTTCGAGTGCCCTCTGGAAGTATCTAGACTATTGACTCAAGCGACGAAGGTTGTGTCTCCATCTCCAAGTCGCGAAGACGGATTGCATCAGGCATCACCCATGGCGGGGAGACGTTGTACGTGCGGGACTCGGCGGCACGCAGAGGCGTACAGGCTCTGTCCTGAGGCGGTGACACGTGTACACCAGGTACCAGGTGCGTAGATTTTAGCCAATGGAATCCATGGCGAATCGTCATCTTGCTCTCTGGGGTGAGGGGGCCACATCAAGTAAAACTGATGCTCATTTGAATTGCCATTCGATGAACGTGTTGACCCGCGCTGCTTCTGTGCGCCCGTGTACGCAGCAGCAAAGAGAGGCAAGGCACGCCTCGCCCGGGAGGAGTAAACCGAGTGCCTCAGAATGCTACATGTGTACCCTCTGGGTATGCGCAGTAGATTAGCCTCCATTCCAGTCGCATGGCTAAACGGCGTCTTGCATCTCTTGATGTTTGGGTTGGTATGAGGGGGCCACAGCAAGCAAAGCATACACCCATTCTACTTCAAACGCGTTTTACCCACGCTGCTTGCTGGGCGCGCTGCGTGCATCTCCAGCGGCAACGAGAGACAAAGCATGGAGTACGCAGAGCGTGCCTCATAATGCTGCGTGCGTTCGCTTGATGCAGAAGAGCAATGCAGCCCACGGCAAAACGGCGTCTTGCATCTTGCGCTCTGGGTTGAAGGGGCCACAGAAAGCTAACTAACCGCAATTGATGAAAACGTGTTTGCTTGCGCTGCTTGCTCTGCGCGCGCGTGCATCTCCACCAGCAATGAGAGACAAACGCATGCCTCACCTCGGAGGAGTTTGCAGAGTGCCTCGGGGTGACGTGGCAGACACGATTCAAAGCAAGGAGCTTGGACAGTGGAGAAAGAAGAAGGGGAGAATGCAGAGTGCTGAAGTGCGGCCCCTCGGCCCTTTTGGAACCAACGGCAAATCTGAAAATTAATTTCAAAAAATGGGTCCCGCTTTTCCGCTTTTTGGTGTTCGAAAATTAGGCCAACTTTATGGAACTCCCAAGTTCACCGAAAACAAAAAAAAACAAAAAAACACACTAGGTTTTGTCGAGTGGAGTTGCTCACGCTAACGGAAACAGACGTCGTCAGTAGTACCTCGCTAGCCCCCTATGGCGTTCAAAAATGAGCTGGCTGACGGAGCAGCCGAGGTCAGTGCCCACAACCTCACCGCTGGAGGAACCAGCTCGGAAGAAGAAGAGCCAATGGCTGCCGGCAACGGTGACTTCTGCGAGGCAACTGCTGGGGGAATTGGGCCTACGGCCACTTTCAGATGCGTCAGCTGTGCGGAGGAGATGGTGAGCATAGATGGGTCTCTTGGAGCATAGCCGGTCGCTCTGTACACCCGAGCAGTTTTGTTCAGGCGGGGTGTTTGTGGACCGTGTGTTACATTGATTGGGGGGACTCTCAAAGTTCTTGGCTAGCTCTGCTCCGTTGAGTGAGCGAAAGCTCTGCTCCGTCGAGTGACGAAAAAACTATCAACGGGCGATGGCAGTGCGGCAAATGCATTGTTTGTATGTTATGGTTGAAGTTTGTTGTTGCTTTTCGTCAACTCCTCCGACTGCAAGGGTTTTCCGCCACTAATTCCAAGTACTTTGCCTCCCCCGAAGCGGCTGCAGTTGACAACTGCTGTAGTACCGGCACAAGAGCAGCGCTGCTGCGATACTGCTGTGATACTGGGCTGCCATTATCTGTAGGGATACCTTCGCTCTCAGCAGCACGAGTACATGATACGAATCGAACCACCCGAGACTCTACGACGTACTGCTTTGGTTTCATCTACGTACGTACTCATCTCCTCTGGAGTAGAACAATGTCCCGCTGGGTTTTTAGTATTATTAATAATAGTGTACCGGTACTCACGGTACAAACCATGCCGGTACTCTGCTGTAAGAAAAAATCAAGATAAAACAATACCTGGAATGGCACCAGTTACAACACAGTGCATGACACGCATAACTAAAGCTCGGTGTGGAATCGATTGATCCGCGCGACCCCATGCCACAACCTCACCTTGCAGAGTGGCAGACAACAACGTCACTATGTACCCGTACATGTCTAGTCTAAAACTATAATGTCAATGCAATACCGGTGCCTGACATGTACCTCGGCACGTGTTCCATATTGCTCACCACCTGGTATGTCGTAACGTAAAGCGCGAGAGCGTGAGTTAGCAACACTCGATGAAAAATCGACGAGCAGTGGGATTGCTGAACCCTATGCGCGATAAAAGTTGAAGGCAAGAACCGGGGAGAAAACGGGACGACACTTGTGACCACGGCTTGTCCAGAAGCTGGAAAGTAGAAGTGTGAGAAAAAAAAAGGGAAGAAAAATGTACCAGAGGTACGTATTGTACGTATAGTACGACATGAATATCCAGTTGTCAGCTTCCAATTCCTCGTTGCGTCGCGTTCGGGACTTACTTCCCGTGTTGGTGGGCACCAGCGGAGGTGACAATCACCCTATTGACCATAGAGATCCGAGTGCTACTGCTGTATTTTGTTCCTATACTGTTGTGCATCGTATACACACCTGGACCTACAGCAGTAGTAGCTGGTGTGCATCAGTACCTGGTATACAGCGTGTCCGTACAGCAAGCAGCAGCGGTTACAATGCAGGGCACCTACCACTGCTGCTGCTGCTGTTGTACGAAAGCGAGCACTACGAAAAAACACAAGCTGAGATTTGCAGACAGACGTAAAAAAGTCCTGATGCGGTTATCTTGAAGTTTGTATAGAACACCACACCCTTTCCGAAGCGCAGACCTCCAGGCTGGATGCCCGACGCTACTTTCAGTACCACAATACTCGTACCTGGTATCATATCGTACTTGCAGTGTTCTTGTGTATCGGGCAAAAGTCGAGCCAATACTGATATTTCTTCACCAACTAGAAAACAATGCTAAAACGTGGATAAGAAATCCGGACGCGTTTGTCTTGAATTTTGTGTAGAACACACCATTTCCTAAATGCGAGAAATCCAGGTATATAAAACACAAGGTAGCGCATCCCCTCCCATGGTGTTTCGAGCGACGATTTTCGCCGAACACGAGGGGGGCACACGAAACGAAAATGGCGGCTTCGGAAAGATATCATCGAAATGTTAATGTTTCGATTTTCTCAACCATGTACCTGAACATCTCCTCTCCTCTCCACTCTCCACCACCTAGTATGTAAATACCTGTGTGTAGTCTATATACTCCCAGAAGCTAAAGCTTCAAAAACTACCTGGTAGAATATCTTCGCCCCCCCCTCCCCCCCCCACCCCCGCCCCCTTTTGATCAAAACCAGCCCCCCGCGTCCTTCAAAACTCCGCCCTCCCCTCACGGTTATTCGACTTACAGGATTCACTTGATAAACGGATGCATTTCCTTCCACAGATGTCAGATTTTGTCCCCCTCAGAAACGGGTCTTAAAGTTTCCGCGCACAGACTGACTAACATCACCCTGTTGACCCTGATAGTTGCAAGGGGAGTCGCCGACCTATATCCTTAATGAGGACATACAACCCGTAATACGCGCGATCGGAGTATCACACACAGCTTGCAAAGATGAGTTTCGACAAAATCTTCGATCTCACAGCTGGAGTGTATTTTCATTTTTTATAGTATCGTCGACGTGTTCCCATACACGCGTAGGTCGCTTTCGGCGATTGCACTCCCCCCGCTACCCGTGGTCGCGAAAATCATCTTGGACAACGTGTCGAAGGCAAGTGCGTTATCGCGTTACCATTCTTTTTACACGTTTGTGGTTGGCATTGCATGACCCAATCACAATGTGTATCTCCGTCTGGTAATTTGTGACCACAGAGCTCGTCTCTTTATCAAGCATCAGCACGGACGCTGGTTGTCGTGGATGTAGATAGGTGGAAATATCAGTTTAATGTAAAGGATACACACGGCAGCTTGTACTCTGTTTCCCATGGGCTATTTACGCACACATGTACAATCGGGGTCCCTCAGTAATGCCGGTTGCCGCTTTAGTGCCGTTGATATCGCTTGGCACAGATGGAAATAATGTACAGTGGAAGTGTGCGGAGTAGTGCCGGTTGCCCCGGTAGTGCCGGGCTTCTTTTTATTGGCTGGCACATACCGGCCCTACGAAGGGAGGGGTCCTTACGACTGAGCATAACTACAAGGCTGTAAGAAGTAGTTGTTGTTGTTTTTGTTGTTGTTCACGCATAATCAAGTCCGTGGTCACAGGCCAGGCTCCAGTTACTCTGGAGCTGAGGGATACCCCAGAGAAAAAACGCAAACAAACCAAAGGTGGTACACGCATATATCACAGCTGACGCAATTCATGCCTCCGCCAAAAACATTTAGAAAGTGAAATCGGGGGTCAGCCTACGATGTGCCAGATCCATACTGGTGCATACGTCTCACTACTCGCGCCTGAAAAACCATCTACAGCAGTATACCGCTTGCTCCCCAAGGAAGACTTCCACGTATATATTACACGTAGTACCTATCACTACGCATACGCACGTCAGACTCAAGTCAATCGGAAATAAGAGAAACAAAGAAAAGAAAAGAAAGGGAGAAAAAAGAAAAGAGAAGGAAAGAAGAGAAAGAAAAGAGCAGGAAAGGAAAAGAAAAGAAGAGAAAAGAAAAGAAAGCGAAAAAGGAAAGGAAAGACAAGACAAGAAAAGGAAAGAAAGCGAAAGAGGGAAGGAAAAGGTATACAAGTATAGTGCTTGTAATAATGTAATAACAGGGGGGATGAAAAAGTACCGCATGTACGTATTCGTAGCCCGTTCGCGAAATTTATTTGAATGTTATCATAGGTTCATGTACGTACGTAGCAGGTGGCGGGAAACGAAAACAATGCACCGGGTGCGGTGCAAAGCAGTAGACTTCATCGCGATCTCACCACCCCAAACATACCAGATGAAGCACTCAACATATTGCATTTTTCTCGAGGTCCGTGCATTTTTCTCAGAAAATCCAAATCGCGCGGCGACGCCGAGCTCCCCCAGCTCGTTGATTTATGTCGATCCCCCAGCTCGTCGATTTTTTTTATTGATTTCTGCCAACTCGCGCTCTCGCACTTTCAGCAACGAAAAAAGAAGGCGATTGATAACAGAAGGGGAAAATGCCCCTGTGATAATAACGCCAGCCTAAATTGGAAACCCAGCGCAACAGCAGGCTGGCGGTCTTTGCCACTTACGACTAAACCACAGAGATGCACCTTGCTCTGTTCTCATAAATAGCGCCCTTAACCCCTCTAGAGCCCCAAAACCCCTCCCTATATTAATTCCAAGTAATTTGCCGCAAAAACCGGGTTTCCAGGTGTAAAGGCGTTAACCCGAACAACACCAGCCAGCTGTTAGCACATAGTCTATCGCTATCGCCCGTTTTGGCCGGGGGGGGGTTAAAGATCAGGGCTTTTCACGGGTCGTAATCCGGCCCCCGCATCGGGTTATGAGGTTATCAAAACCTCGCGGGCCGAGTGGGGTCGGATCAGGAGGTGTTCAAAATATTACGGGACGGGTCGGATCGGGTCAGGAGGTTTTTAAAACACGCGGGTCTGGACGGGTTACCTTGACTTGACCTGACCCCATGAAAAGCCCTGGTAAAAAATAGATGGTGGTGAGGTAACACCAGCCTCTTCCAACGCGATCTAGGTTGACGGACCACCCTCGAACGAACATGTATGATTGTGATCGCACCACGAACTAGGGACCCCTTTCGAGCTGGAGCGAGTCGGCTGAAGCTTCTGCCTACCCACACCAACGCACACACGTTGCCAGTTACAAATATCCTGCTACGCTAGCGCTTAACGACAGCTGTACTATTTGCTATGCGCCTCCCTTCAACGCTCTTTTGGGGTGCTTTAGGGCTTAAGGTTAGCGTTGCCGGCACCGTTCGGGCTTATGTACTCGCGAACGATCAAAGGTACTTATCCGTATTGCCGGGTTTTTTGCTACGCTGGTCTATCCCCCCCCTCCCCCCCACGCGTAAATGTCTCCCTACATGTACAGAACCCATCATGGCGGAATAGCATGGAGGACGCGCACGAGACGATCGCCCACTTCGATGGAGACCCAGCCATGTCCTTCTTCGCCGTGTACGACGGCCATGGAGGTATTATTCCGCCGCGTTTTGTAACTGTTTTGCAACTTTTTTTTTGTAAATGTGTAGCAATGCGTGAGCTGCGAGTTCTACCGATTGAATGATCGATACTCAGCGTTGCAAGCTGCGTGATACGTCGAGTGCGCGTATTCTATATTTATCGTATATACTAATCGCTTTTCCTCGTATATACCTGGTATGTACCTATGAGGTGTTTTGTAACTGTCGTGTGACTGTTTGGCAGCTGTTTTCCTTTTTATACGAAGTTTTTTTTTCTTGTGTTTTTACGTTAGTGTGCTTACATCTTATAGGTTGGTACGGTGTGGTACTAACTGCTGCAGTGTACTTGTATGTATTTGTCTTTTTGTTTGTTCTTGCGTGTTTTCTTGTCTCTTACTTTTACTTCTTTGCTTACATACGCGGGGGCAGGAAGAGGATCTCACGTGCTGGGTATTGGACCATAGTCTCTTGCGCGAAGGAGAGAAAGAGAGAGAGAGGGGGGGGGGAGAGAGAGCCTCGCGCGATATCTTGTAACCGTTTTGTAAGTGTTGTCTGTTTGGTGACGTTTTTGTCACTGTTTTTCGTTAGCTTTTGCCTTGACGCAAGTGACGAGAGGGGGCCTTGCATGCCGGGCGCTGCTTCGTTCCCGCGTTTTTCGCGAAGGGGAGCGTAGTTGACCGCGCGTCGACGGCTGGCGCTCTGTTTTTGTTTACTTGACCCCTTGGCAATCGAGGTTATGACGGGTGCTGCGATAGAGGTTCTCCACTTTTTTTCTGAGGTTTCCTCAATTTTGGAAGCTTAAGACCTCTCCCAAAAACCGATTTGGAGAGAATTTAAAACTGCTTTGATCCCGGATGCAAAAACCCATGGCCTAGGTACACGACGAGAATCATCATGCAAAACATTTTTGTGAGCTGCTCCCGACGATTTTGGGTTAAGGAGTGAGTGTCCCGTCGTTCAGAAACCATTTCAGACGAAAAGTGTTCCTTCTATCGTAGCATGCGTCTTGTAGCGAGGAAAAAACGCGACGACTGAGACATTATCAAGCGTCTAGGAAGAGCATCCAGTGGTACGATTTTTTTTTTTGCCACCATGCATTGCTGCACGCGTGTCGCACAGTTCTTTACGTTGCGGTTCGGACACATCCTCTCCTACCCCAGCGGCCCGGTCTTTTTTTCCTTTTTTTTTTTTTTTTTTGTTTGCTCATCGCTTCTACCGTATTGTCTTCGTACGTTTCCGTTTGCCTTCTTCGCCTTCTTCTTCCCTAAACGTAACTCAGACCCGGGGACATAACGGCTCTTCCCCCCCCCTCCCTCCCCACTATGGTACGTGTCTTTGTATTTTTTATCGCGAAAAGATTCCAGCTATTTCTCCCCTCGTCGACTCGCATCGAATTGTGCTCGCAGTCGACGTTGTTTTCGTCAGTTTTGACCGGACTTTTTTCAGCTGGTCACACTTGATTATTGTTTTTGATGCGTGACATCCTACAAAAACGGCCGGAAGTCCCAGTGCTAAAAACGCTGTAAACGAAGAACGAACTTCCGAGGACGCTACACATGCCACGATTCGCCGGTGTGGCATAGTTTGCCCTCTGAAATCCTCTAGAGGCCAGCTTACCCTTTTTGCTGCTGCGAAATATTCCCGTGCTGTATATATATCTGAAGTATATTTTTTCTTTTTTTATAATATGTCCCAGCGGAACACAAAAATAAAACCTTGCCCACACCTTTTTTTTCAAGGGGCCAAGCTGCCGAGGGTGAGGGTTTACTAAAACCACGTTAAAGAGAATTCGCGAGCTGCTGTGGATGCAACGATGCGACCCTATGCGTAAAGACCTGTGTCTGCTGAGGCACCCGGTGGTTGAAAGTCGGAATGCAGCGTGTTAACAATGCGGCGTAAATGTGGGTCACAATGCTCTGAACCCAACCTGCCTACTTGCGTCTGAACACAAATTCTAGAATCTTCGGGAACGTTCCGCACGTTCTCCTAGAAAGATCGTCTCTCGGAGCGATGTCGTTCTCGCCCACACTCCGAGCCACAAGGAAGGGTACAACATCCCGAGAAACCTCAAGACGTCTTCCCAGACGCTTCCTCAGCTCGTTGCGCCTTGCCTTCGTCCGAGAGGAGTGCGAGGGTGCGCCCTCGCACACCTCTCACACTTCCTACTGTCCCCATCTCAACCTGGGATTCTGTCTCTTTACCGAGCACGTCTATTCGTCCAGTGATCGTCAACACCGCCCACATTCTGCGACCGTTGCCTGAGAGGGACGCTTCACTGCGCTAAAAAAGTATCATACCTCCAATCTCGTTACCGGGTTTGAGCCACTTGCACGAGTGACTCTGCACTTCACGGAGAAAAATGCTTTGCCGGTAGTCTTTTTTTTTGGCGCAGTGCAGTTAACCATATAACATTGCGGATTCATACTCGTATTGCGAAAGTAGAACAGCACGAAAGCTTAAGATTTCGAAATATCAGGGGAGTCACACGCGCAAGTGACCCCGAGCGACTGCAAAAGAAGGCCCCGAGGGTCGTTGCTTGGGTGTGTCGGAAGAGAAAAACAAGTATTCTGTTTTTTTTGTCCGTTTTGAACCCGTTCGGGACTCGAGACGAAAAAGATGAGACGGATAAAAAACTGCCGATGACAGCATCGGCCACATGAAACAATTTGAGCTGCTGCTGGTGTATGTCATTGCTTGGGTGTCGAGTAAAAAACGAACTATTCTGGTTTTGTCCAGTTTTAACCCGTTCGGGACTTGAGACGCAAAAAATGACAAAAGGTATTCTGGTGTTGTCCTTTTTTAACCCGATCGCGACTTGAGACGCAAAAAATGACGAAAAAAATCTGGTTTTGTCCATTTTTTAATCCGTTCGGGACCTAAGACGCAAAAAATGACAACCATACTATGGTTTTGTCCATTGCTAATCCGTTCGGGACTTGAGACGCAAAAAAGCACAAAACACATTCTGGTTTTGTCCAGTTTTAACCCGTTCGGAACTTCAGACGCAAAAAATGACAAAAAATATTCTGGTTTTGTCCGTTTTCAACCCGTTCGGAACTTGAGACGCAAAAAATGACAAAAAAAAACTGCCGATGACAGCATCGGCCACATGAAGCAATTTGAGGCGCTGCTGGTGTATAGGGGATGCGTTCGATCTGCAACGCAAGAAGCTGGCTGTGAGGCAAGCGTCGGGCACGACGATAGTCGGATTGCCTCTAGTGTTTCCTCCTGCACGCTTGATTACATCCCCCTCGTCGCGTTTGTGGTTTGCATATATGGTACTATAATCAAGATAAAATATAGTCCCACAATGGTTCATAAACACTACACATCGAGCCAAGAACGCGCCAATCTGATTCAAAGCTGTTGAACCACGCAACTTCACGCTAGCAACTAGTTGGCATACCTAGTGAACAACTAACAAGTAAATCGACGACTTCCAGCTTCGTCGCCAGGCCACAGCCCTATTATTACATACTGCCTGGTACCAGCTATTTTATTGAATTATTATGAACACGTCCGTTTGTGGGTTCGACAAATTTAGGGTCGCTACTCATCTTTGCAAGCTGCGTGATACACAGGCCGCTCGCTTTTACAGGTGTGTTACCCTTTGATTTGTTGATGAATTTATTTGTCACACCCGTATTAATTGCTCATTTACATATGATGTTTGCAACTGTTTCAGGTCGAGGAACGGTAGACTTTGTCTCCAGTCGATTAAAGGACGTTCTCTCGGAGGAGCTAAGAGAAGACGACAACACCTCCATAGATGAGCGCATCACGAGGTATGGATGCCTGCAACACATACTTCGAACAATTGGTATTAAATTTCACAATAGTACTGTTGGAACTTCAATACCACGGCCCCATAGAGCAGCGCATCAGGTAAGGAGCCCTATATTTGACAGTCCGGACGACGCTACAGGCGGGCTACTCGCAGAAGAATAGTCAATATAGCGTGGGGGGGGGCAGTCTTCCAAGTGTTTAGCTCGTCCCTCGTGTCATATCGAGGGTTTCGCGGGGGCTGCGGTACAAGTCAATGCAGCACTCGATGCAGTTTCTCAAGTAAATGTCATCAAAGGTGTGGTTCCAATCTCTGTTCCACGGTTTGGATCCATCTGATTGGATGGTGATTTTGCTTGGCAGAAGACCTAACAAATGAGGCCGCCCGGATCTTGGACGGTAATTTTTTACGCTCTCTCATTGGCCGAGGGCTATGTGGTGGTCCGCAGATCGGAATAGTAAAATAAATTTCCAGAAGCGGCGCAGCTGTGTTTTCTCGCCCATTTCTGGCCCGTTTTGGGTCCGGGTTGAGGTCAAGGTCAGGGTTAGGGTTAGGGCTAGGGTTAGGGGGAGGGTTGGGTCTACGCCCGTACCTGTATCCGACCAGGAAATGCTTTCTGCTCGCAAACGAGGGCTAGGGTTAGGGAAAGGGTTGGGTCTACGCCCGTACCTGTATCCGACCAGGAAGTGTTTTCTGTTCGCAAGCTAGGGCTAGGGTTAGGGGAAGGGTTGGGTCTACGCCCGTACCTGTATTCGACCAGGAAGTGTTTTATGCTCGCAAACGCGAACAGCCCACCACCCCAAAGATTCGGGCGGCCAACTTTGTTAGGTGAACCCTTACTTGGTGTGCTGGATGTCGATGGGTAGAATTTTCCGGGAAATTTCGGTTTATCCATTTTGGGATCCGTGCACAGTTAGTACAGGGTACTTAGTAAGAAACAGGGTAATAAGGAAGCCAGGCTGAGGTTTGCATGAAAGTAAGGAATTCGGGAGCGCCGCTATAGTGACCTTCATGTAGAATGCACCTTTTCCCCAAATACGAAACCCAGCCTGGGTCAACATTTCTGTGTGTTTATTAGATGTCCTGTACTATTGTAATTGCGACAAAAAAAATGGGTACGCGTAACGCGGATTTTACGCGGAGCGCCTAGGAAAGGACGTGCAGCAGCGTAGGCATCACTGTGCCGCACGCGTGTCGCGCGGTCCCTTACGCTGCGTTTTGGAAACTCCGCCCACCCCAGAAACTCGAAGTTTGTTGGTGTTTGCCGATGCTGTAATCCACCACGGGTAAGATAAAATTGAAGGCGCGTGCCGTACTTGAGGAGGCGGGAGGGGGGGGGGGGGTGATTAGTGACATCGGCTGTGAGGGATGACTAGGGAGGAAGAAGAACAAGAACAAAGTGCGAAGATAATATAGGTGGGATGAGCAAGGAAAGAAAAGAAAAACGGTTCTGGGGGAGGGGGGGGGGGGGGGCGTACTCATATGATGCTTGCCTTAGACTGTTTGACCGTTGACCACGCATCCCTTTCGAGACGGAGCACCGTTCCTACCCATGATGGAGATACCTCCAACGTTTTGGGCGCTCAGTACGTTTCTTCGATGTATTACATTATTACTGTTATTATTGCTATTATTTTTTTATTATTATTATTATTATTATTATTATTATTATTGTTATTATTATTATTATCATTATTATTATTATTATTATTGTAATTGTTATTATTATTATCCCTCATTATTATCATCATTATTATTATTGTTATTATTTTTATTATTATTATTATTATTATTATTATTATTATTATTATTATTATTATTATTATTATCATTATTATTACTATGTTGTTTATCTTCTCTCCTTCCTCTTTGGCCGTCTGTGGTACGGCAGATTTCTTGTAGGGCCTCGTTTTTTTTTGGCGGTTCGGGCCCACGTGCGCCAGTGACTACCTGCATGCTTTTCGGCTTCGCGATAAGCACCCCATGGAATCGTTTGGTACGCTGCGCCTGCAAATTGCTGTGGGTATGAGGGCTTTTCGCGGGTCATGACCGGGCCGGCGGGTCGGATCACGAGATGTTCCAAACCTCGCGGGTCGTGTTGCGCCAGGGGGGTTCGGAAATATCACGGGTCGGATCGGGCCGGATCAGGAGGTTTTCCGATCTCTCATGGATTGGGGTCGGGTCACTCTGACCCGATCCGACCCGTGAGAAAAAGCCCTGGTGGTTTTCTCCGTTTGGGAGTGCGAAGTACCGAGAAACTCGCGCAAGTTGCTGAACCTCGGCAGAGAAAATGGTGGTTTTCTCCGTTTGGGAGTGCGAAGTACCGAGAAACTCGCGCAAGTTGCTGAACCTCGGCAGAGAAAATGGGTACATGGTACTATTCGAAGTATTTAACCTCGGCAGAAAAAATGGCGATATTGTACCATTCGAAGTTTTTAAACCACAGCAGTACGATAATACCATAGTCGCGGCCAATTCTTCAGTTTTTGTTTCGGCAGGTTATCCACTTTAAGCCTTTTAGCACCGCACTCCCGACACGGGGACGAAATACTCGGAGTTAGACTAGGATACTTTTAGGAATGGGAAATGGGTCAAGCCCCAAACGGTTTAATGCGAAGGACACATTCATAGACTTTGTGCACGAGCTGTTAAAAACGGAATCACTACATTTTTTCATCGTTTGGGTATGGAGTCAGCACCCACGGCATCTTGCAGATATGTCCCAATCTACTGATTGATCTGTACCAATTTGGTGAGGTAGATCATTATGTGTCTGGTGTGACAGGATTTGATTTTTCGCGCACGACGTGTTTCCCTGGTGTTTCCCACCTTGTTTTGGCCCTTGCGCGTCAGGGCATATACCAAGACAGACGTGGAGAGCAAGGAGGCCTCCGTGCTCACCTCGGGAGCAACGGCGGTCACGTGCCTCCTTAAGGTGGGTAATAGTAGTGTTTGATATCGGTGTACTGTACTGGTATCGAAAAGTATGATATCATACATCGAAATACGATACTTTCGATATACATACCTGGTATCGACATAGTTTATAAAATTGTTTCAAGGACGTCAGCTGTGAGCTCGACGAATGTAGGGTCGATACTCATCTTTGCAAGCTGCGTTGTTGGTACTTGTAGTATACTATGTGGTATCGACATATTTTTACTTTCGACATGTATAATACGATATGCTGTCAAAATATCGTGCTGTCGATATATCGAATTATCGTACATTCGATATAAACACCTCTGGGGCAACGACGGTCACATCCCCCCTTTACTCCTTTAGAGCCCCAAAATCCCTCCCTATACTAACTCCAAGTAATTTAGTAAAAAAATAGGCTTCCGGTTGTAAAGGCGTTAAGGCCGTGGAGGATCTTATTCCACCCCCTATCCCCGGGTTTCCGGTTCTTTTCAACCTCTACATATTTGTTTGGTGCAACCAATTACGCCGCACTTTTCGCACACTCTGGCGTTCCGATGTTCAGCGACCGGGTGTCTTTAGAGACAGCGGGCCTCCACGCACGCATGTTGTGTTGCATCTACGGCAGCTCGTAATTTCACTTTTTCAACGGAGGTCTACACCCGAGTTTGGGGTGCGCGCAGTCGTCGGAAATCGTCCATACCCTTAAGCTGAACGTTTGCACTCCGCTTGAGGACAGCTGCATCTCATCACTCCTTTCAAGCAACCACATCTCGCGAAATTGAGCCACGGTCACTATGTGGTGTGTGACGGCGTCGGGTGCAGCGGGCAGTAGCCTGAGGCAGCCAGAAAGGGCTCACGAGGTGATTTCGTGAGGTCAGAGTTGCGAGCCAGCATCACCACACAGTCGAGAATTTGCTCCAAAATCCACCGTTTGATGCGTTTGCGATTTAGCATGTGCTGCCACGGCTACAGCACGTACTAAGAAACGTCCTTCACCAAAAATTTGCTGGTTTTTGGCGGTTTTCTTTTTTTAACGCTATGCGTTCGTACGCGACGAAAGTGCGGACGGGGAAAATTCGTCGCCGTTTGAGGTAGTCAAGTATTTTGCTAGAACATGGGCGAAAAGGCGCTGAATTCTTCAAAAGTGTTGTTAATTTCATTGATCCGAGAAATATGATAAAAATGAAAATACACTCCAGCATTGGGATCGAGGATTTTGTCGAAACTCATCTTTTCAAGCTGTGTGTGGATCGTGCTTGTAAACCTCTTCGCATCAGTTCCAAGTCAAACAGACGTTGTTGGGGGAAACGCGTACTCGCGCCTGCTTGCGAAATATTCCCTAGGGATCCCCCGCGGCCTTGAGGTGTGGTCGGTTGTAGCGTAAAAAACACAAAGATGTCGTATTGAAAAATAGTTTGTTACAAGAAAAAAAAACGATACAGCTGTACGTAGACGATCTCGATCATGGTCCGCCCGAGGTGTGTACCTTTCCCCCGAGTTTAGTAGCCTTTTACGACACGTCTAGATTATTATCTAGGATGAAGTATGGAGATCAGGGAATATTTTCATCAAATATAGTCTATACTTGGTATACTTCGAAGTATGAGTTTTAGTGTGGTCGACCAAACTTTCAGCAAAAGAAAGGTCGGATTTTTTCCGGACAAAGTTGTACGGATAGGGTTGGGGTTAGGGTTAGGATTAGGGTTGGGGCCTACGGTGGCGTTTTGGGCTGTTTTTCATGTTTTCCGTCTCGTAATACTGGAAGCACACATAGGCCTAACCATATCCGTACTTTATCTTATATAATAATCCAGAGTTGTGGTGAAGGCGGCTCCGTGAGTTCGAGCTCGCTAATTTTCGAAAGCATCCACGGAACGACACAACACGGTACACAGCAGACCGGCATCAGCGGTGCAGCAACAGCGGCGGCGGTAGAGCATGCGCCGTCGCGCTTTAAGCTGTTGTTGGCTTTGCGACAGCTACGATGCTGCTGCTACGTCCGTGTATGTGTGTGTGCTGTGCTCAGCAGGATCCAATCTCGATCACATTTTCTCACCCAAAGCAAAAATCGGTCACAGATCGTCCATCTTTACGTAGGCTAGTAGGTTCTTACCCAATTGGTGCGCTAGGAGTGCAGCAGATTCTAAGAGTTTTTTTGGCTCCGAACGTGAGGAGCTGAATATCTCACCCGCCCGAAGCATGACTTCGATGGCATTCGTTCGTTGGCGCAACCCGATATCTGTGCGCTAGTCCCGCCAAATATGCCCGTAAAGTTATCATGCTCGCCGATAGTTGTACAATTGAGGGGCTCAAACGGCAACAAGGTCAGAAACGTTTGGGCCAGAAAGTGCCACCCCGGCCGAGGGATGACTTCAATAGGGTTGTCTATCGAGCGTCTGTGTTTTTCCTCTTTTTGGCTTGCGAACCCCTCGGGACTGCAACGCAACGGCATCAAAACGGGGAACCTTGTACAGTGCCGCTTGCTCTAGGTAGAGGTGCGCCACATTTTTATCTGAGGTTGCTCACTTTAGGAGGTTAAGACATGCCCTTCTTAACCCAAGAAGTTATTTTTGGAGAAAAACAAAATTGCTACGTACGCACCGGATGAAAACTCCTATGGCATCTGTTAATAGGGATACAACGACAATCATGAACAAGAATTCAATTATCTCCGACGGTTTTGGGGTTAAGGAGCCCCGTGATTCAGAAAATATTTTCGCCAGAAAGAGGTATACCTTAATACCATTAACGACGGTTTGGGGTTAAGGAGCCCCGTGATTCAGAAAACATTTTCGCCAGAAAGAAGTATACCTTAATACTATTAACGACGATTTTTGGGTTAAGGAGCCCCGTCATTCAGAACACGTCTTCGCCAGAAAGAGGTATACCTTAATGCTATTAACGACGATTTTGGGTTAAGGAGCCCCGTGATTCAGAAAACATTTTCGCCAGAAAGAGGTATACCTCAATACCATTGACGACGATTTCGTGTTAAGGAACTCCGTCATTCAGAAAGCATTTTTCATACGACAACTGCTACCTCTGTCGTAGCACGCGTCCTAGTAATGGTAGTATATCGAACCATCGTATTTTCAAAATACCGATATATCGAAACATCGTACTCGCCATGTCTGGAATCGAGCGTTTTTTGCCCTCCATCCCCTGGTATCCCTGTGTAGTATGTTGCAGTGTTGCAGCAGTACTAATGAACGAATGCTTTCGTTTTGTGCGGGCCAAGTATCGAATATCGAAACTGTATCGATGTAGCTTTTTTCGTTTGATGTGTCTGTGTCGTATCGACTTCGCTTCTCGTTCGATATCCTTCCGTGAATCAGTATAAATCGTTTTCGGCGTACCAAGTACTGAATGTCGAAATCGTGTCGATGTAGCTTTTCGTTTTCATGCATCAATATCGTATCGACTTCGCTTTTCGTTCGATATCCGTCCAAAATAAGTATAAAGCACGCAGGGCGCCAGGGGTGGTGGCGGCGATGGCGATGGGAATAGGAGGGCTGTGGCTGATGGGTGTGGCGATGAGGATGGATTGTGAGAGTGGTGGTGGAGGCGGCGGTGGTGCTGGTGGCGATCTGTGGCGGCGGGACTGGGGTGGTCGTGGGGTGTGTGGAGTGGAGCGATTGGGGTGGTTCAAATGCTGTACGTGTGGGTGGGCTTTTACCTTCGAGTAACCAAGGGATAACGAAGATGGCTTCTCCCCGCATTTTGGGGTTTCGTCTCACGCTAGACTGCTGACATAGACTAGACTGTCTCAAAATACATTGCCGTTATCTCTTGGCCCCCGTCCCTCCTGCCTCGCCCGTGACTGTTTTTGCTGCTTCGCCCATCGTGTGTTGCTCTGACGCCGTCTCCAGGCGGAGCACGGGGAGGTGACTCTCTACTCCGCCAACATCGGCGACAG
Source organism: Undaria pinnatifida (assembly GCA_012845835.1). Lineage (NCBI taxonomy): Eukaryota > Phaeophyceae > Laminariales > Alariaceae > Undaria > Undaria pinnatifida. The sequence continues at coordinate 2,829,969 of JABAKD010000024.1, read as the reverse complement.
GTCAGCCCTTGAATCTAATTTTTTTGCGCACCTGCAACTAGTGGTTGTTGTGGTGGTGATGACGGTGGGTGTGGGTTTGGTGGTGATGATGGTGGTGGCGGTGGACTTGGTGGCGAACACGTGCCACAGCAGTAGAGGTGCACCTTGTTTTCCCGAGACTAAATCCTCGCTTGAGGAGCTGTGTCTGTGCCTTGCCCAGGAACTGATTTTGAGTAAACTTGAAAGTGCAAAATCCAATGAACAAAACCCATGGCCTGGTTATACAAATATATTTATATATATATATATTGAAAACCAAAGATGGCGTTCCGACGATTTTGGGTTAACGGGCCCCGTCATTCGGAAAAAAAAAGTGTTTCGCCAAAAAAAGGTATACCTACCTCTATCGTAGCTCGCGTCGGTAATGGTCACAATTGAGGTGATGGTGGGAGTTAGGGTGGTGGTGGCTGCGGTAGCGGTGGCGGTGGTGGTGGTGATGGCGGCGGTAGCGGTGGTGGTAGTGGTGGTGATGGCGGCGGTAGCGGTGGTGGTAGTGGTGGTGATGGCGGCGGTAGCGGTGGTGGTAGTGGTGGTACAGCGGCAGTGGTGGGGGTGGGTGTTGTTGTTGTTCGTGTTGTCCTGGTGTTTGTTGGTGGTGCAGTTTCCTTTGCTGTTGCCGCTGATGGTGATGTTGTTTCGTTCCCGTCGCTGATCTTTTTTTTTTTTTGTTCATGTTGCGGTGGTGGTTGTTGATGCTTTTTTTTATCCCGGTGCGGTTGCCCTTGCTCTTTTCTTTTGGTGGAAGTGGTGTTGGTGCTGCTTTGTCCTTGTTAGCGTTGGCCTATGCGTTGGCCAATCAAATCATCGTCCTTTTTGTTGTTCCCTCTCCTCCTCCCCCCTACCCTACCGCATGCATCCCCGCGTCAAATGCTCTTCCCGCTGTGCAATTCAATTCAAGCCGAGCGGTGTTATCGAGGGGAGGCAAAGCTGAGCGATTATCCTACGATCACAAAGCGGAAGACGCGCCAGAACAGGAGAGGGTAGAGCGAGCAGGGGGGTTTGTGCTGAGAAACCGTGTACTAGGCATCCTTGCTGTGTCCCGCAGCTTCGGAAACCAGGGGATGAAGGAGTTCGTGATCTCTGAGCCCTTTATTTCGGAGACCAGGTGGGAGGCTTTTTCGGGGAGGGGGGGGGGAGGTCTTGTTGGAGGCTAGGTGGGGAGATGAGTGTTGCTTAGAAAACAGGGCATCAAGGAGGTCGTTACCTTCTTTTGTTGAGTTAATTTTTTTATTATTTTATGAGTTTTACGTTCCAGCTCAACTCGTACGGGGTTTTACCAGCTCGGCGAATTTCTGGACAAGCCGTGGTCACAAGCGTATTATTTACTCCACCCCCGGGAACGGGCCTTCATTTTCATCGCGCATACGGAGGGTTCAGCAATCCCGCTTTTCAGCTTTGTTTATGCTCATGGATTTGCCTCGAACTTCGCCAACTCGCCCTCTCGCACGTTCGGCCGGTCAATTTGTAAGGAAGAGTCCCTTGCGGGGTTCGAACCTACGACGTCGACCTCAGTGACGACGCGGCTTACTGTTGAATCGCCGGGAATGGCGACTAAGACATCTCCGTGCCCCCTTTTTTTTGCGCAGTGGTAGTTTTTTTTTTTTTCGGGGGGGGGTGGGGGAAGGAGAAGGGGGGGTGTTGTTTGTTTGCGGAGGGGGAGGTGGGGCTTGGTGTTGGTGGTGGTGGAAGTTGTTTGTTGGGTGCCAAGGCATGAAGCTTTTTATTATACGGTGTGTCCCCGGTCTCATACGTGTACATAATGTCTACGTATCGCTCTGGAAACCCGTGTGTGTGAAAATAGTTTGGGGGGGGGGGCACCGGCCCTCGTGCGCCTTCGCCGTCGTCCGTCGCACCGTCGCTCAATCGATGTCGCTGTTTCGGATGTTGTCTTACTGCACCTCACAACCGTCGACGTTCGATCTGTTGATAGGTTACCTGGGCTAGATCGTGATCTGGTCCGATGTTTGATGTTCTATTTCGTGCAGGTTTTGGATCGGACTGGCCGTTCTTGATCATTGCGCGTAAGATGAGTGATGGGTGTGTGATATAGTACTTCTTCACGGTAACCGTTTCGTTTAGACTAAATATCTATTATTGATCATCTGTATATCAAGAACCGGTCGCCCCGGTGGCGTATCAGGTTATCTTCGAGCCTGGTATAGGTCAGTTTCGTGAGTTCGAGCCCCGCCGAGTGCATACTCGTATAAATTCGTTGGGACTTTTTCTTGTGGACAAATTGACTTGCGGAAAGCGCGAGAGCGTGAGTTAGCAACATTCGATGAACAATCGACGAGCAGTGGGATTGCTGAACCCTATGCGCGATAAAAATTGAAGGCAAGAACCGGGGAGGAGAAGGGATGACACCTGTGACCACGGCTTGTCCAGAAGCTGGAAAGTGAAAGTGTGCTAAAAAAAAAAAAAAAAAAAAAAAAAATATCATAATCTGCCTGATACTGTTCCCCTTGCTGTGCAGGCATAATATGGGATACAGCGATGGGTGACCTAGGTCATGATCTGTCTGATGTTGATCTGTCCGTTGTGTTGATCTGTGCAGGTTGGGGTCAGACTGCAAGTTCTTGATCATTGCATGTGACGGAGTTTAGGATGTCTTACAACGATAGATGACCTAGGTCACGATCTGTCTGATATGTTGATCTGTTCGATGTTGTTGATCTGTCCGTTGTGTTGATCTGTGCAGGTTGGGGTCAGACTGCAAGTTCTTGATCATTGCATGTGACGGAGTGTGGGATGTCTTCACGGACGATGAAGCTGTTACCTACGTGACTCAGGCCATGGCGGCCATGGTGAGAGGATTTTTGCGATGGCAGTCTGTGGCGTGTGTTGCGGTGGCAGTAGAGTGCTGGTTGATGTTGATGTGTCGATGCAAGGCAGAGCATTCGCATTAGAGGTGAAGGGAGGTGTGTAGGGATTCGAGGGTCTATGGTCTTGGCTATGCATGAAATGAGTACACCGCCCTTCACCCCCCCCCCCCTACGCTCGTCTCGAAAAGGATGTTGTGGTGATTTTGTGACAGTACGCGTGCTGCTGTGGAGGCATTATCTGTGGTGATGGAGTGTGGGATGTCTTGACGGATGAGTAGGCTGTTGCCTACGTGGCTCAGGCGATGGCTGCCATGGTGAGCGGAAGGAGGCGTTATTGCTGTGGAACTTGTGCTACGACAGAGGTAGCATTTTACGCCTTTTTTTTTCTGACGATGGGGGGCGCATGTTACGGGTAGAGGTGCGCCACGTGTGTGTTCTGAGGCTTCTAACCACTTGCGAGGGTCTCTCTATATCTCACCCAAAATAACTGTTTTCGGGAAAAAGCAAAAAAAAAAAAAAAAAAAAAAAAGTGCCACCCGATGCACGATACCGTGGCCCATGTAGGTCCACAACGAGAAGTTATTTTTCCGAAAATGAACAAATTTCCGACAAATTTTGAGTGAAAAAGCCCCTTCATTCAGAAAAAAAACGTTTCGCCCCCCCCCAAAATGCTCCCTCTATGATATCGTAGCACGCGTCGGGGCTTTCTTGACCCCGAAGAACGCCGGAATTTTCTGCTTGTGTTTTGCGATAATCTTGTTGTTAATGGGTATCTAGGCCATGGGTTTGTTCATCGGATTTTGCACTCCGATTTTTTCTTTCGAAAAAATCAGTTTTGGGGGGTGAGGTGTGTAGACCTGGTCAAGCGAGGATTTCCCGAAAATAGGTGGTGCACGTGTATTCAAGTAGCATTCAAGTAGCATTTCGTGTCATTCTTGTTTTTGCGATAATCTTGTTGGGTAGGATACCTAGAATGGGCTATCGGTTTGTTCATCGGGGTTACGCTTCGATTTTTTTCCCTTTTTTTTTTGTAAGTTTCTTGGGTGAGATATGCAGAGCTCTTCAAGTGCCTCCGAAAATGATGGGTGCACCTCTATTGCCGTAGCATGTCATGCTATTGTTGTTTTTGCGATAAGCTTGTTAGGTTGTATACCTATCATAGGGCATGGGTTTGTTCATCGGATTTTCCACAACGATTTTTTGTCAAAAATCACTTTTTGGGTGAGGTATGTAGACCTATTCAGGCGAGGAACCACGAAAAAAGTTGGTGCACCTCCATTCCCGTGGCATGGCATGCTGTTGTTGTTCTTGCGATAGTCTTGTTAGGTTGTACACCTATAATAGGCTATGGAGTTGTTCATCGGGGTTGCACTTCGATTTTTCGGGTTGCGCCTCGGTTTTTCTTAGAAAACAAACAGTTTTTGGGAGAGGTATATAGAGTTATTCCAAGGGAATAGCCTCCGAAAAAGTTAGCGCACATGTACTCCCGTAGCGTATGTGGTGGCAGTAAGAGGGTACCCTACCGCTTTTTCGACAACATGGTTGACAACTCTTTAAATGATGTATACCCTAATCCTAGCCCAATGAAACGCAACAACCAACCATTGTACGGTGAAACTCCCTTCGTCTCGTACAAGTGTGCGTCAACCATCGTCTCGAAAAAGTGGTAAGCTCTACAAGATAGTAGAGTGCTGGAGACCCGTTCTACGATAGGTAGCACTTTCCGTCTGAAAAAGGTTTCTGAATGACGGGGGCTCCGTAACCCCTTTAGAACCCCCATACCCCTCCCTGTACTAAATCCAAGTAATTTTCTCCCCCAAAACGGGTTTCCAGTTGTAAAGGCGTTAACCCCAAATCGTCGGAAATGGGTCATTTTTTCGGCATGATTCTCGCTGTGTACCTAGGCCGTGATATTTCTTTTCCGGTACTAGTTTTAAGGTCAATTTTTTCTCCAAAATCAATATTTTGGAGAGGTCTTAAGCTCTCGAATTGAGGAACCTTAAAGAAAAAACGTGGTGTACCTCTGCCGTAGCACGTGTCTGGGCTGGAGAAATCGCGCTGCGATGATAGAGATATGGTATACCATTTTTCGGCTACATTTTTTCTGAATGTTGGGTCTCCTTAAAAGCCCCAAACCGTCGTAATGTCATTCTTCTCTTGGAATCTTATTTAAAAAAAAAAATAATTCTAACAAATGTAAGCTATGAGCTCAACAAGTTCAGGGTCGATGCTGATCTTTGCAGGCTGCGTAGTACATCGGTCGTCCGTTTTGAGTAGCTTTTCATGACTTTTTGTTTGTATATCTTACCTAGGTTTGTTGATGGCTTTTGCATTTTCGATATACTCAAGTTGCGGGAAAGCGTATATATAGCTCAAGCGGGGAGCCTCCTAAAAGCCACCTCTGCCGTTAGTAGCACGTGTCGATGTTAACATTTTTTTTTCCCGCTTTGGGGCTTTGAGTGGGGGAAATCATTGAAGAAAGGACGTGACGATCTATTAGGTCCGTCGGGTTTTCTGTCCCAACTTGTGAGATGATCACCCAAAACAAGAGAGTTGACACCAGAGAAAATCGTAGATTACCTGTCCCTTGGTCCAGGGCGCCAGGCCCACCGCCTGTGACCCAGACCGAGCGATAGAAATGACCCGCTGACAGACGGACTGACGACGCGCAGCGGCGGGGGGGCTCTTTTCCCCGGACCGACCGGCGACGTAAGAGCGACTGAATAACTGCTGTGCGCGATGATCTCGGAGCAAGCAGCTGTATCCGTTTTACCATCGAGATGCAAACCAAGTAATGAAAAACCCGGGGATGCATCCCGGATGTCCCCTGGCGACCACGGATCACGCATGCTACGGTAGAGGTGCACCATGTGTGTTCTGAGGCTCGTAACCACCTGAGGAGCACTATTGAGACGCTTGCTGTTGATACGAGAGAGGTACGTACGAGCACATTTTTTACGCGTGCTACGCGATAGAGGTGGCGGTTTTCGTCAGAAATGGTTCCTGATTGACGGGGCTCCTTCACCCAAAATGGTCGTAAATACGCCATTTTTTTCGCCTGATTTTCGTTGTGTACCTAGGCCATGGGATTTTTCATCCGGGATCAAAGCAGTTTTTTTTCCCCCTCCAAATCGGTTTTTGGGAGAGGTGTTGAGCTCTCAAATTTGAGGAATCTCAGAAAAAAAGTGGTGCACCTCTATCGTAGCACGCGTCTTTTGGCATTTTCATTTTCTGTGCGACGGGGCTCCAAAATCGTCGGAAACAGGTCACTTTTGTTTTTTTTTGCTAAACGACTGTTTTGTATACCTGGGCCACGGGTTAGCTCGTCGGATTGCGCTTTCGGTCTGCTCAAAACGTATGGGGCTCCTCGGGCAAGGCGCCTCAGGAAAAACATGGTAATCTCTGTCGTAGCCTATCGTAGCCTGGGCCTTGAGAGAGTTGAACTGAAAATGGAAACCGATGAACGAACGAACCCACGGCCTAGGTATACAACCCACTAAAATTTGTACTCTTCTTAAAGCCGGATTGAGAGTTCAACTGAAACTGAAAACCGATGAACAAACCCACGACCGAGATAGATGTACAAACCGCTAAAATGTTGCAAATTAAAAATGGCATCTTGACGATTTTGGGGTAAGGAGCGCCATCATTCAGAAATTATTTTCGCCAAAAAATGGTATACCCACCTCTATCGTAGCACGCGGCCTGATTTTGTTTCGGGGGCTTCTCGCTTGAGGAGCTCTCTACCTTTTCCCGAAACCTTATTTGAGGAAGAAGAAAAAAAAGTTATATCGCTTGAGGAGCTCTCTACCTTTTCCCGAAACCTTATTTGAGGAAGAAGAAAAAAAAGTTATATTTAGTACCCGCTGAAAAATCACATGGCCTACTAGGTATACAGCCGAAAATAAAAATGCGAAAAAGAGAGCTATCACATCGTCCAACGATTTTAGGTTGTAACCGTTTTAGCACCGCACTCCAGACATGGAGACAAAACACTTGAAAATACACTAGGATAAATTTAGAGGTTGGAAGCGGGTTCACGATTTTCGTCATCCGGAAAAGGTTTCTGCCGAAAACTTGAGGATTCTTGTCATTCGGAAAAGGTTTCTGCCGAAAACTTAAGGATATCATTCGGAAAAGGCCTTGCCGAAAACGTAACCCCTTTAGAGCACCGATACCCCTCCCTATACTAATTCCAAGTAATTTGTACCCAAAAATGGGTTTCCAGTTGTGAAGGCGTTGATTCTTGTCATTCGGAAAAGTTTTCTGCCGAAAACTTAACCCCTTTGGAGCCCCGAAACCCCTCCCTATACTAATTCCAAGTAATTTTGTCCCCCAAAATGGGTTTCCAGGTGTAAAGGCGTCAATGATTATTGTCATTCGGAAAAGGTTTCTGCCGAAAAGTGCTACCTCTATATCGTAGCACGACTCAAAATCACAGCATCGGACACACAAAAATGCAGCACGGGCTGCTCGGGGTAGGGTGTGTATCTGAGCTGACAAATGCTGCGGTACGAGAGATGCGTTTGTTGACGTTTTTTTTCATGAATCTAAAATTGTTGATTGGATTGTTGATCCTTTAAGCGAGATCCATTCCCGCTCCACCAACGCCAGCTTTCTTACGTTTTCTATCTAACACTAGTAATATGGAAATGGTTTTCTGAGGGTCCTCGCTCGAGGAGCTCCACACCTTTTGCCCAAAATCGAATTGCAGAAAAATAACAGCGGTGTTATTTTACGTAACCGATAAACGATCCCATGGGTTATGAATAGGTAGATAACGAAAAATATTTGCGAAACAAGATACACAATTCCATGGCCTACGTACATGCAACGAGATATATGCAAAACAACAAAGGACGCTCTGATGGTCTTGGGGTTAGTACACCCTCTTAAGACTTCAGAGGTGAAAAAACTGAAGAAATGAATTGCTATGAAATATTACAGCGTGCAACGATAGAGGTGCACCACTTTTTTTCCTAATACTACCGCTCACTTTAGGAGGTTAAGACATGTCCTTCTTTAGCCCAAGAACTGCTTTGATCCCAGATGAAAATAAAACCGCTTTGATCCCGGATGAAAAATCCCATGGCCTAGCTAGGCATATAACGAGAATCAACATGCAAAAAAATGTCGTTTTCCGACGATTTTGGGTTAAGGAGCCCCGTGATTCAGGAAACATTTTCGCCAAAAAGAGGTATACCTCAATACCATTAACGACGATTTTAGGTTAAGGAGCCCCGTCATTCAGAAAACGTTTTCGCCAGAAAGAGGTATACCTTAATAGTATTGCCGACGATTTTGGGTCAAGGAACCCCGTCATTCAGAAAACGTTTTCGCCAGAAAGAGGTATACCTTAATACTACTCGTATTAACGACGATTTTGGGTTAAGGAGCCCCATCATCCAGAAAACATTTTCGCCAGAAAGAGGTATACCTTAATACTATTGCCGACGATATTGGGATAAGGAGCCCCGTCATCCAGAAACCATTTCTGACGAAAAGTGCTACCTCTATCGTACCACTTACAGCTACGATAGAGGTAGCACTTTTTTTTTCGATTTTTTTCAAGTTCTTCGCTTTAGGAGCTTTCTTTTTTTTTGTTTTTTTCTCCCCCGAAAAACCGATTTGGAGAAAAAACTAAAACTACGTACTGCTGCATGAGCAATCACGTTGCCTAGGTGTATATACAGCGAAATATCGTGCGGAAAAATGACCGAAAATTTCGACGGTTTTGGGGTTAAGATGCCCTCGTCGTTCAGGAACCGTTTTAGACCAAAGGCGCTGCCTCCATGGTAGCACATTTGGATTGCAGCGTCGATCACACGAAATAAAAAAAAAAACTGTTGGTTTGAGGGGTACGTTCTAAACTATAGTTTAGGGAGTTGACGCACGCGCAGCATGATGCTATTAGTCAGCGTCCTGTCGCGTGCCCACGCTCACTAGCGCTGGATTTGCAAGTAAAGTTGAGGTGAATTGACACACGACATGTACGAAAATACGTGGAAGCGTTGCGAGCTTAAGGTGTACTTTTCCGCATCCGCCGGAACATGAAAAAAAAACTAAAAAATACTAGACGATGGAGAAGGCCGCACATCCGGATTGTTTGGTCGACTTTTTTGTTGGAGGGGTTACCAAAAGGGCTGAGGAGCCCCGTCTGTCAGGAAACGCGTTACGGAGTGGGTACGCCGATTTAAGAGCTCGCAGAATAAGAGCATTCGGGGCTTAAGAGCGGTCAAATCGGCATGTCCCGCCTATACTTCTTTTTTTTTTTACACTTCTACTTTCCAGTTCCTGGACAAGCCGTGGTCACAGGTGTCGTCCCTTCTCCCCCCCCGTTCTTGCCTTCAATTTTTATCGCGCACAGGGTTCAGCAATCCCACTGCTCGTCGATTTTTCATCGAGTGTTGCTAACTCACGCTCTCGCGCTTTCCGCAAGTCAATTTGCGCACAAGAAAAAATCCCCACGAATTTATACGAGTATGCACTCGGGGGGCACTCGAACTCACGAAACTGACCTATACGAGTATGCACTCGGGGGGCATTCGAACTCACGAAACTGACCTATACCAGGCTCGAGGATAACCTGATACGCCACCGGGGCGACCGATATATTAATAGCTACCAGGTATATGTTTCCCACTAGAGATAGGAGCAATGTGCCGTTAAGAGCGTTTGTTTCGGTTCTTCACGGGGCGCTCTTGAATCGGGGTACCCACTGTAGTGTAGTAAATATAGTGCTACCCCTGCCCCCATCCTAGAGCGTGTGAAGTGCACCGTAGGGAGATGAGCGACATGTGTTCAGCATGGATGATGATGCTCTTACAGGTGCACGCTCTTCTCGTGTAATGGACGCTTCATAGTATCGTGCTCGTCGAGTTTTTGTTTTGTTATTTTTTGTCCCTAGACATAGGGCTCCAATTTCCGAAAAGAGTCACTGAACTAGACGATGTTTCGCTTGCGGACCATCTGTCTTGGTAGGCTACTGCTTTCGTCTCCTTTATTTGTTTCTTGCGTCTCTAACCCACGTCGTACCTTTGATCTCTGTCTGTGTGTTTGTCTGTCTGTCTGTCTGTCTGTCTGTCTGTCTGTCTGTCTGTCTGTCTGTCTGTCTGTCTGTCTGTCTGTCTGTCTGTCTTCTGTCTTCTGTCTGTCTGTCTGTCTGTCTGTCTGTCTGCCTGTCTGTCTGTTTGTCTGTCTGCCTGTCTCTCTGTCTGTCTGTCTGTCTGTCTGTCTGTTTGTCTGTCTATCTGCCTGCCTGCCTGCCTGCCTGCCTGCCTGCCTGCCTGCCTGCCTGCCTGCCTGCCTGCCTGCCTGCCTGCCTGCCTGCCTGCCTGCCTGCCTGCCTGCCTGCTTGCCTGCCTGCCTCTTTCTACTTGTCCCTCCGGACAGGAGGAGGGTCTCATCGCGGGCGCGTTGCTAAACGAAGCCTTGACGAGGGGAAGGTATGCTTTAGTCGTGACAATTGCCACAAACACACGCGTTTTGTTTGTGAGTACGCGTGCTACGCGTGCTACGATAGCGCCATTAACAGCACGTTTTGGCCATACTGTTTATGATTGGCATGACCCCTCGATTGCACGGGTGGACGAGGCCTCCCCTTCTCGTCGACGTAGCACAATGTAACCACACGGCCGACCTCCGGCACACGCTACGCTAGAGATGAGCCGTTTTTTTTTTCTGGAGCTCCTCATTTGAGGTCTGTAACTCACCCAAAACATGAGTTTGAGCAAACCGGACGGCGATCTGATGAAAAAACCCGTGGCCCAGGGATTGGACAAACCCGTGGCCCAGGGATTGGACAAACCCGTGGCCCAGGTGTATAAAACAATCATTTTTTGCACAGTACAATGACAATCCAGCGGAATCGGGTAACCCTTTTAGAGCCCCGAAATCCCTCCCTGTACTAACATCAAGTAAAATTGTCCCCAAAAAGGGTTTCCAATGACCCCTTTAAAGCCCCGGAATCCCTCCTATATTAGCTTCAAGTAATTTTGTCCCGAAAGGGTTTCCAGTAGTGAAGGCGTTAAGGAGCCCCGTCATCCATAAAACGTTTTGGCCAAAAAGGGGTATACCTTAATTATACCTATAAGGGAGCCCCGTCATCCTTAAAACGTTTCAGCCAAAAAGGGGTATACCTTAATTGTAGCTTGAATCTCCTATTGTAGCACGCGTCGTTGGCCTGAGCACCTTTTTGGAAGATCAGCCACGACGCCAAATCCACGGAACGTCGGCACATTCCAGCGGCAGTCCGGTGGAAGCGAACTTTTTCGAATGCAAAAAACAAGTCAATCTCTCCAAAAATGGGCTAATCCGTTCGTCTTGTAGAATTATTCTAACAACGTCGGCTGTGAGTTCTCCAGTTTATGATCGAAACTCGTCTTTGGAAGCTCCGTGATACACCGGCCGCTTTTTTTCAAGGTAGTACGTTGTCATGGTTCATCATTGTTAATGGCAATATTAAACATATACAGCAGTAGTAAAACATAACATGAAATTCGTTTTGTGACATATAAAGTCCCGAAAAAATGCTGAAGAGGGTCGCGGCTTTTTTTTGCCCACGTTCTACGGTACCGGTACTAGCATTTTTTTGGCGTTTTTTGTTTCTTTTTCTCTGGTAGACGGGGGACTGCTACACTGAGAAAGCTGCCTAAAATAAATCGCTGGAGATAGATTTTGCTTTATGATGACGTCGCTGCATACCTCGGCGATGGGATTGCTAATCTCCGTTTGTCCATTTATTATTGACGTCGTGTTTTGGGTGAGACGTATGCAGTATGGGTCCCCCAATTGTGCGGTCTGACTAAGGCGGTATCCCGATATAAGGCGGTCGAAATCGCTTGGCACGACCGGGGGGTCTCCCAATAAGGCGGTCTGAGTGAGGCGGTATCCCTATTCAAGGCGGTCGAAATCGCTTGGCACGACCGGGGGGTCTCCCAACGGTGTGATCTGAGTAAGGCGGTATCCCGATATAATGCGGTCGAAAACGCTTGGCGCGACGGGGGGATGGCGCACTCATGTATGACGTGGAAGGAATGGCGGCTTACCCCGATAAGACAGTCATATTGCTCTGGCACGCCACCGCCTTATCCCCCCCCCCCCCTCCTGGGTAGAGAGCTCTTCAAGAGGAGAGCCTCATGAGCATTGGTCCTACCCCTGAGCCATGCCATGGTAAGGGTGCAGCAGAAGTTTCTAAGGATTTTCTGAGCTCTTAAGATGAGGACCTCACTCAATATCTCACCCGATACTACATGACTTCGAAGGCATTCGCTCGCGCAGTCCGACCAACGCTTATATGCGTTAGTCCTAAACAAATATGCTCGTCATAGTATAGCATCAGAATATCCGGTAGTTCCTTACTCAAGGAGCTCAACCGGCCAGGTACACCTTTTTTTGGCGCAAAATGTGGAACCCCTACCCCGCTACAGAGAGACGATGCCCCTATCGTAGACCCAGGCTACGATAGGGGGGTCCCATTATAAGGGACCTTTGTTTTCAGTGACCCCTTGAACCTTTGCGGCGGTGTTATGCTTGGGTGCTGTTGTAATCTAGCGACGTGAATCCGCAACGCAATAGTTAGCCACGCTGCGCTAAGCTCATCGTGTAGAGTCGTTTCGTCAGTGAGGGACAGAGCCACTCGTGCGAGCATGACATGATAGCAATCGTATGATAGCTTAGACACGGTAGTAAACAATTGGGGGTAGCCCCCTACAGTAGCCTTGCTCCGTAATAGGTGTCCTGTGTCACGAGACGGGGGGGGGGGGGGGGGGGGGGGGGGGTCCAGAAGCAACTATTTTGAGTCCTTGCGCTGCAGCTCTCAACTGCAGTCCCACACACGCTAGTCCACTAACCCTAACCCTAATTTTAACGGCATCCCTATGGTTGTGCACCTCTGTACTACCGGTAAGTGGGAGCAGGGTGTCAAATGGGATCCGGTCCGGGCGAGATGCGGGTAGAGGTGTTGACCGATTAAAATGGACGGTGTGGTCATTTGAGCTCCCAATCTCTACCGTTTAGATCCTAGAACACCGAAACACTTTAATCGGACGTGTTTCAACGACCGCTTCAAGCCTAGAAGACAAAAACACACTACTGAGGTGTGTGTCAACAACAACCGCTTCAAGCCTAGAACACAAGAAAACGATATTCATAGGGGATACATGCTGAGGTGGCGGCGCACTGGCTCTTTTTTTTCTGGCGCTCTTAACCACTTGAGGAGTTTTTTTTTTACCTTTTTCTGAGGCAAAAACTGATTTCGAGCAAAAACCAAAAGCGCAACCCGCTGATCTAATCTAACCCATTGGGTAGTTATGCTGAAAATCGTTTTGGAAAAAAAAAGAACGAACCGAAAGCGCAAACCCGCTGATCTAATCTAACCCATTGGGTGAGTATGCTGAAAATCGTTTTGGAAAAAAAAAATAACGAACCGAAAGCGCAAGCAAACCCGCTGATCTAATCTAACCCATTGGGTGAGTATGATGAAAAATCCTCCTAGGAGGCCATGGGAATTTTCACCCGGTAGCAGTTTTTCTTTTTTTTGGCGAAATCAGTTTTTAGAAGAGATCTTAACCTCCCAAATTGAGAAACCTCAGACAAAAAGTGGTTCACCTCTATCGGACGAGTAGCACGCGTCAGTCCATAGGTTGCATGTAGATAAGTGCCGTCGTCCCGTCCGCACGGGTGAGGATTTACCCAGTGTTTGACGAAGCATCGTTTGTGTTTTTGCAGTATCCCTCGTCACGTACGTGGACCATGGGTTAGGGCTAGTATCGAATATGTCGGTTGACGGTCTAGGTTTGACCCGTCAAGGCGTCTTTGGATTTATCATGCTTGTTTTAGTGTGTGGAGTGCCTTCCTTGACAGCTGTCTTCCAAGGGGCAAGAGTGCCGTCAACCGACATCTTCGGTTACTAAAGAGCCCGCCCCCTCAAGCGAGAAGCCCGTCGAAAACATCTGAAAAATACTATGTGCACCCCGTGATTATTCGTTGTTGTTGTTTTAGGTGCGTCGTTGCATCCCTCGCGCGTATCGCAACAGCCCCATTGCGTCGTTACATGGAACACCGAAATCATCACCCTTTACGAGCCAAGCCCCAGACTGCTCTCCTGATGTTGTAATGGTATGCTGTGTCTTGGTTTATTTTTCCCTCCGAATCTCCGGAGAGTTTTTAACTGGCTGCTGACTACTGTCGGTTTTTTTTTCCTGTTTTTTTTTATTCATTTTTTTTTTATGCCCTTGTTTCTGTCCTGTCTGTTGCGGTTCGTTGCCCGCAGTAAGGACAACATCACCATCGTCATCGTGTTTTTCTAAGAGCGAGCGTCAACGTGCAACTTACGGAACGAGCTTGGAAACGTGGAGGATGGGATGGGGGAGGGGGTGAAAGGATGGCAAGATAGAAGGGAGGGTGGGTGGGTTAGTGGATGGAAAGATAGAAGAATGGGGGGGGCGGGGGGGGGGTGGGGAGGGGGGGGGCGGAGGGCGAATGTAAATGTGTGTTTGCACAATTTGAGCGCGAGGTAGAATCGCCGCTCCGCCGTCCTGTGCGTTACCTGCGGCGTAATTAGTCGAATACTGTAATGGTCCCCCTTTATGGTGCCGGTTGCCCGCTATAGCGCCTTTGAAATCGCTTGGCAAATACTTTAAAGCATAGGAACAACCAAAAGTGGCCGTATGGGGAGTAGTGCCGGTTTCCGCTATAGTGCCGGTGTTTCCCTCTAGCACACACCGGCACTACAGAGGGACTACTACTAGACAATACTCTTATATACAAAGATGCTATAGTATGGGGGGGGATCTTTTTGGGCATGCCAAGCAAGGCCTCTTTTAGCCCTATACTCTTTGCTGTTGAAACGCCCGTTCACACTTGTTCGCACTACTTCCAAGAAGTTTATCCCCGGAAAGCTTGATTGTTTCGAAAGGGGTCAAGCCCTTTGCTAGCGAAAAACAAATTATACTAATCTCGAGTACTTTTTTTGCCCGAAAACAAAGGGCGCAATTCCAAAGAGGTTGATATACTAGTTTTAGTGTATGGGGGAGGTGAGTGAAGAGGTCGAACCGCCGTCTCCTAGCATGCTTGCTTGTATATGCATGCATGCGCTTCCGAAGCGGCAGAGATTGCGCCGCTTCATGCAGGAGATGTTTTGAACAGCAACCCAGATAGAAAGGCGTTACACAGCAGGCGTTTCAAGCCCGGCTTTCTACAGCGCTGTCGTTACAAAAATCTTGCTTGCAAAAGTCGAACTTTATGTGAAGTTTTTTTTCGGAGCTGTCTCAAAAGCTGGCTCGACAATTCTACTGTCTGTTTACGAAGCTGACAATCACCAGCTAGTAAGGCTCGGCGATGGAGTGGTGGCTTTGGAAAAATGTTTTGGAAGAATAGGCTTTACATGGACAACTTTGGAAAAATAGCGCCTAAGTGCTGCTGCTGGTGGCGGTGGGAGGGGGCAGGGGTTGTCTTGACATAACTTGACTTTACTAGACTTGTTTTGCAATAATAGGCTTTACAGGGGGTGAGCTTGGAAAATATAGCGGCTACTGCTAGTGCAGGAGGCAGCGGAAGGGGGGGGTAGGGCGGCAGACTCTGTGCGGTAAATATCATACCTGGTATCAATAGTGCGTTTCTATGATCTGCATATGTCATCATCGTACCATAATGGTAACTCTATTTCGAACCTCAAAGTCAGCCAGTAAGTGCCGAAATGCGGGGTGTAGACGGAGTGTGTATGCGTTGGGTACATGAGGATGGGGAGAGGGGGGGGGGGATAGTCGTTGCCATGCATGGCCGTTGTCTGTCAGACCATAGCCCCTTTCATTCCTTCCATGCCGGAACGGAGCGCGTCGAGTTTTCACCGACCAGGAAGGCATTGCTTGAGCCAAGCGCGAAGCGTGGTGAGGTGTTTGGCCAGTCTCATGAAGGATGCGCTGCATCCTACCAAGTACCGTTTGGGCTTCGGCGCCTTGTGCGTATTTCCTTGCATATGGACGGGGGGGAAGGAGGGAGTGTTGTCCGGCAACTGAGCTGACTTGATCGAGCTCAATAGTCTTTCTGTTTTTCGTGGGGAAGCTTTGAGTTTATTGGGGGGGAGTAGTGGGGCATTTGGTCGGAATACGTGTGGGGGGGGTGTAATCATTGCCATGCATGGCCGCAGTCTGTCAGACCATAGACCACTCCTGCAATGCCGGGATGGAGCACGTCGGGTTTTCAACGGCCAAGCAAACATCAGGCGTTGATTGCACCAAGCTTGAAGCGCCGTGAGGTGTTCGGCGAGTCGCATGGCGAGTGAGCTGCAATCTAGTAACCGCTTTTGAGACAGACTTCGGCACCTTAGGTGCTTTCTTGCTATTCGGGAGGGGGGGAGGGGGAGGCATGAGATTGAGATACGGGGGGGGAGACAGAGGCGCTGGCGGGCGTTGTATGGTTTGTTTCTCTTGCCTTTGGTAGAAGCACCTCGGCCATCCGCCCGTCACTGTGCTTTTATTGCGTATGGTGTTTATTTACGCGCTCACTTCATTCATGATGGTTTTATTGATCTTGTGGTCTGGCGATGGTGTGGGGGGCACACCGGGCTGCCCCGAGGTACCGACCCAGCAGGGTGTGCCCCGCACATCACCACACAAAAAAATAACCAGTCAGGGGCACAGCCCGCGTTGGCGTGGTTGACGCCTGCGGGAAGCATGCGGTCGACGGAGCCAAGTTCATCACAGTGGGACTTTTTTCTTTCTTTTTTTCTCGCTCGTTGTACTCGTACTTTTTTTATTTTTTTTCTTTCTCGCCGCCCCGAAGGGACCCGCGATTTCGAATTTCGCGGCGTTTTTTTCGTTTTCGTTGTTGGTATTTTTCAGAAGATGCTGCTTTTCATCGGATCGCTCGTTTCATGGAGCAGTGCGCAAAAATGGGATGTTGTGGGGGCTTTTGCTGCTGCCGCTCTTGCGGCTGCTGCTGTGGCTGCTGCTGCGGCTGCTGCTGCTGTATTTGTGTAGGGTTCGAACCTCATCGTTATAGTCGATCGGCGTTCGGCGTGGACTGTGTGCAAGTGTCTGGAAAGTCGGAGGGGGGGCCCTACAAGCAGGTTGATTGATTTGAAGGTTTGTTTGGTTGGTGGCTTGGTAAGTTGGCTGGTTGGTTGGCAGGATCTCGCGTTGACTCTGCGCACGAAGGTTGGTTGATTTGGTTGGTTGATTTGGTTGGTCGATTTGGTTGGTTGGTTTATTGGTTCAATTTGGTTGGTCGATTTGGTTGAGTGGCCTGGTTGATTCGGTTGGTTCGCTGGTAAAGACCTCGGGTTGGTTCAATCCGGTGTGCTCTCTTCATACGATGGTTGAAGTCTGCGCTATTAACCGTACAGTAGCGGGGCCTATTAAACGAGGTGTAGCGCGAAGGCATTTTGACCGCCCTTTACCGAAAGGCTGCCCTGTTCGATACAGGCCCTATTCAATACAGGGCGGTCGATCGGCCTGTTGAGCCTCTATAGAGTGAATACTGCGCTTCAGTTTGTACAGTACGGCGTGATACTGACACTACCGCCACAGCAGAACAGACTGGTGCACATGCATGTTGTAGGTTACGGAGTATAGCATGTTATTTGAGCTGAATGCAACATAGCCCCCCTGAATATACCCTGTTGGGTTTCTTTCTGTGTGCAAGCCAATTTGGTGGCCTTGCCTCAAGTGGCCGCCTTGTTCTGACCGTTTTATATATTCCCCGCTACTACTACTGTATGTAGTGCGATTAGCTCCCCTGTGGTATTTTACTTCGAGGAGTGTACTTGGAAGTATATTTGTATTCGGCGTGTTTTTTGTGGGACAGTTGGAACCCAATCTTTCTTCGAACGACTGGATTTATTCTATGAATGACTGGGTTACTTCTGTGAATGACTGACCAGCTTCTTACGTTTGGCTCGGGTCCTATATTCGTTCGTATAGTATGTTCGACTCTTATGACGTTCGTGTATTAGGATCGTAAATCACTGCGTTCGCATGGCAGGCTCGTATGTTATTTATGTTCGTAAATTAGTTTTCGTGTATGTTGATGCGGTGTACAATGCGATAGCTTTGAGCTCGCCTCTTGGTTTGTATGGCACAATTATGATACTGTTGTTTCGTACGTTAAAGATGGTCTTGAGAGGCGTAACAATGTTAATGTACCAGGTAAAATATTATTCTTCTCCCCTTGTATTCAGAGCACTTCATGGGTCAAGACACGACCCGCAGGTCAGGATTTTCTTATAATATCTCGTTAGTCGAGTCGGGTCGGGACAGGAGGCTTTCAAACATCACGGGTCGGGTCGGGTCGGGCCACCTTGATCCGACTCGACCCGCGAGAAGCGACCCGATCCGTGAAAAGCCCTGCATGTGTTCTCCGGTTGATTCTGGAGTAAACCCGGAACTTTACCTTCTATGCCAGGAACTGGTGAAGCCGTGGTGTTTTTTTGGCGGACGACCCTGATACACACCCTCAGTGAGCTCGCCTGTCCTTGGAGGCCGACGGTAGGCCTTCTCGGAAATATATACCAGGAACTAAGAACCGCTGCCTGTACGTGTATTACTACCGCACCTGGAGCACGACGTCACGGTTGGGGGGATACGCGGATTCCTCCATTTGCGCTGCGGAGTTCGGGCGACTCGCGCGAGTGACTCAGCATCTTCTCCATAACGGACTTAGCCGCATGGGGTACGGTAGAGAGGTGACATCATCATTGGTTTTATGAGGGGATCCATCGTCACTCGAGGAAATCTATGTAGTCTACACCTCGGAGACAAAAAGCTTACCAGGTATTATTTCGGAGCAAATTAAGAAGTGCTCCCTGTGAAGAGCGTTCAATCCCATGATGGCCTAGGAATACAAATGACCAAACACGTTTTGCGCAAAAAAAAGCAGAATGAAATCGCGACGATTTTGAGTTATGGATGGTTAACGCCTTTACAACTGGAGACCCTTTTTGGGGACAAATTTACTGGAAGTGAGTATAGAGAAGGATTTTTGGGCTCTAAAGGGGTTAAGTGAGCTCCAGAAAAAGTTCCGGCGACTGATTCTACGATATCCC
The DNA here is from genome assembly GCA_012845835.1 of Undaria pinnatifida. Lineage (NCBI taxonomy): Eukaryota > Phaeophyceae > Laminariales > Alariaceae > Undaria > Undaria pinnatifida. Next base: position 2,811,066 of record JABAKD010000024.1, on the reverse strand, counting down.
CCCCCCCAAAAAAAAAAACTGTGCTTTTCTCCAAAAACGAACGTTTCATGGCATGCTCTCGACACGAGGAAGGATGCTATGAAAAACAATATCATAACATATTTCCTTGTTTGCAACAGAACGGTCTTCGAACGATGACGTCCCGGGGGAGGGGGCAAGGGGCACATCGTTTTTCAGGAGATACGGCCGGTGGAGATGCTTTCAAAACCGGCGATTTCGTTGAAGAAAAGTCGAGGGGGCTACCGTAGTAAGAAAGAAAGTGCTGCACCTGCTATCGTAGCACGCCTCCTTAAACATAGGCGCTTTTGCGATATTACGATAGAGAAAGGCACACCACACGTTTTTTCTGGGATTCCTCGTTTTAGGCAAGACATGATGTCTTAACCCCCAAAAATGATTTGGAGGAAAATAAGTTCCATGGCCTAGGGTATGCAACGAAAATGATGTGGCAACATTATTAACCAAAATTCGAACGATTTGGGGGGGTAAGGAGCCCAGTCATTCAAAAACCATTTTCGCCAAAAAAAGGTATACCTCTACTTCTATCGTGGCGCGCGTCTGAAGGCTCCTTTTGAATCACATGAGGAGCTCTGTACCACAGCGCCCCCATTTTTTTTTTCTCCGAGAAATCTGAAAGCGCGCAGCAACACCGGATGAGCCCAAGCCCACGATGGCCAACAACGCTTGAAAAAATGTTCAGATTGTTGCAAAAACAAAAAACGCCAGATTACGACGAGATTGTGGGTTACGAAACCCGACACCGTCACTCAGAGAATGTATTATATAATAAGTGCAACCTCTACCGTGGCATGCATCTAGAGGTAACATCACACACATGTCGGGTGTTCCATTGCCCAAAAAAACGAGACCAACGCTACGGTATTGTATTATTATAAAAATTAAAATACACTCCAGCTGTGAGATCGAAGATTTCGTCGAAACTCATCTTTGCAAGCTGTGTGTGATACTCCGATCGCGCGCATTACGAGTTGTGTGTCCTCATTAAGAATATAGGTCGGCGACTCCCCTTACAACTACATTGTAGCTATCAGGGTCAACAGTATGATTTTAGTCAGTCTGTGCGCGGAAACTATAAAACCCTTTTCTGAGGGGGACAAAATCTGACAGCTGTGAAGGGAAAGGGGGGCCTGGTTTTGATCAAAAGCGAGCGGGTTTGGAGGGGGGCGGGGGGGGGGGGGGGGGGGAAATCTCTTATCCCCATTCTCATTGCCGGCTTTGAGTCATATTATTACCATACTATTAATATCATACTCGCACTCGAGTGACCTCCGTACCTCGTGGACATATAACTGCTGTGCATGTACAAAAAAATAAGGGAAATTGACAAAATCGGGTACACCCGGGTGGTTTCTGAACAAAATCGGGTACCTTTTTTCCCGCGACGGGGCGCGCTTACGTACGCCTGCAAAACGCCTCCAAATCGCCTTCTGGCGCCTGAACTCACTGCGCCTTGTGTACGCGCAGCACCCCAAACCGTTTTTTCGGCGTTCGAACCCTCAAAACGGCGCCAATGACGGCCCCCAAAAAGTGCTCTCGACGGACAACCCGATTTTGTTATCTTCCACAGCTGGGTTGCGGGGAGATGTCGTCCGTTTCCGTGTCTCCGCGGGTTTTGCAAGTGAACAAAAATGGGTGCAGTATGGCCGAAATCGGGTAGGTGATGAAATCGAAGCACAGGGCGGGGTATACCCGGTGTGTTTCCTGAACAAAATCGGGTTGTCCGTCGAGAGCACTTTTTGGGGGCCGTCATTGGCGCCGTTTTGAGGGTTCGAACGCCGAAAAAACGGTTTGGGGTGCTGCGCGTACACAAGGCGCAGTGAGTTCAGGCGCCAGAAGGCGATTTGGAGGCGTTTTGCAGGCGTACGTAAGCGCGCCCCGTCGCGGGAAAAAAGGCACCCGATTTTGTTCAGAAACCACCCGGGTGTACCCGATTTTGTCAATTTAATAGTAAGATATTACTGTGATAGCATGTGCTGCATGAGCGTGAGAGGGGAATGTCATTTGCGAGAGACAAAAAACCGACCAAATTGCGAGGTTGTACGCGTATCAAGCACCCTACGCAGGAAGAACGGTCATTCGTACACCAGCTGATATTGCAATTCAGGCACGTCCCCTGTACTTGTGACCCGGGCCGCTTCGTGCTTGTGCTTCGTATGTAGTCGTGCGACCTTCTAGCCTTCTAGCTCCCTTACCGCGATGCTGATCCCTTCCAAATAAAGCGTCTTTATCTATACGAAACCCTTCGATCGACAAGAGCGGTTAGCGGTTAGCTAAGAGTGGTAGTCTGCTCTGCGGACTGCTGGCGACGTGCAACTGGTACGAGATGGCACGTGGTGGCAGAGCGAGGAAGTTTTTTTGTCTTGTGACCCTGCTTCTCGTTTTCGCTGTCACCCACGCCAAGAAATCGAAACGATGGACCTATCCGAGGTGTGTGCCCAAACTGCTACCACAGTACGAACGAAACTTGGACGCTTCAATGTTTTTGCAGACAAACTACTTGGAAATAATATTAAAAAATGTTTTTCTGCAAGTTGCAGTATAGTCTACAGCAGTACAAGGAACCGAGAGCTCCAACTGCTGCTCCTGTACGTACGAATATGCTGTACGTGGCGTCGTGTGTGTGCGCGCAACAGCAGTAGTCGGCGTAACCTAGAGCAATGTGGATGGGGCGTATCTACTTGTACGAGACTTGCGCATAATCATGTTTTGGGTTCTTATAGGTGGTGAGCTTGGTTCCGCCGTAGTTCTCGGCAATCCTTGCACGATGGTATCAGTGAAGTGTCGATCGGTCACGGGTTCCTTCACCGCGGTCAGCTTGTTGCGCAGGCGGTTGGCCTTCATGATGTACGTGTAAGGGTCCTCGTCCGGTTCCGTGCTTATTGCCGTCAGTGCCGCCTGGAGCGCTGGTATGGTCTCGTTGGTCACGTGCAGGTCTTCCAGTTCTTTCTTCACCCTCTGCCCGTTATGCCGGATGCCGCGCTCGTCGTAACCGCGAGTAGCGACAACGAGAGCCACTGCCTTATCGGTGACCAAGTACAGGATTGTGTAGAGGTTCATGTTGACTCTATCAAACGCGGCTTGGCGTCGGGATAGGGCACCTCCAGCAGTGTACAGCAGGCAAGTCAACAACGGCGCTGTGCTACCGTCCGTTTCTTCGTCTTCACCCCTGCCGTCTTCCTCCTCGGTTGGCCTAGCTTGACCTTCCATCACAGCGAATACGTCGAGGAGTTGCATGCCGACGATGAAACCAGTCTTCCTATTCCAATCACCAAAGCTTTCGGAGTTCTAACTCCCGCGGGCAAGAGAGAGGGCTGGATCAACACGGGGCGGAGGTGGCGCAAAATGGTGCTCGGTGCGAACGACGACGTCGCACAGTGGCACCGAGTGCTACGTGCAAGGGGCTACGCGCCCAGAGACGAGCAGCACACACGGCGGCTGTACTGAGTGTCAAAACCGACGAGAAGCCTACTATCAACTTCAATGACGGTGCTGACTGTGGCTTTCAGTTTTCGTTCTTGAAATTTCGCCACCGAAGCATCACCCGGGGTCTATGAGCAAGAGTGTTTTTCCCTGTCATGGGTATGTTTTGCGTGCGCGGTGGCGATCGCCATTCGAGCTGTAGGGCTGCTGTGTACGATGAGTCTCCGAACGCGTTCGTCGATAGAGGTGTAGACTAGTACCAAAGTCGTTGAAGTTGAAAACGTGTTTCATTCTATGCACAGGCCATGGAATTGCTCGTCGATGCATCCCACCGTAAACGGGCGTACTCATCTGTTGCTTGCCTTTTAGTCGTTTGACCATTGACCACGCACCCCTCGAGGCGGAGCACCGTTCCTACTCCTCCTAATAGAGACACCTCCAACATTTGGGCGCTCATTACGCTTCTCTTCCATATACTACGTAGAAACTGTTTGCTTATCCCATCCTGTTTCATCCCACCGTAGGGTTTGCACTTTTTTTGCCAAAAGATTCTGACCTTGTGACCGGTTGAGCTCCTCCAGTGGGAAACTATCGCGCTTGGTGTGATGATTTCACGAGTATGGCTTCGTGGCGCGTGGAAGTATCGGTTGGGTTGCGCGAACGAATGCCTTCGAAGTAATGCAGTATCGGGTGAGATATTGAGCTCCTCACGTCAGGATCTCAGAAACTTCTTAGAATCTGCTGCACCCCTCGCAGCGTGGGACGACTCCAATCGGATACGTACGTGGTAGCACTTTTGTGTGTTGGCACAATCAGTCGCTGGGTTCGGTGTGGACTTCCTCAAATCAGGTGTCTCTGAACATGACGGCGCACCCCTCTCGTATCGCGCGTGACGCGTGCTACGATAGAGGTGCACCACTTTCTTTCTAATACTACCCCTCAATTTGGGAGCTCTAAGACCTCTCTAAGGCAAAAGCTGATTTGGAGAAAAATCAAAACCGCTACCGGATGAAACGTCCCGTGGCCTAGGTACGCAACGAGAAGCGTGCAACAAGACTGTCGAAATCCGACGATTTTGGGTTAAGAAACCCCCGTGATTCAGAAAACGTTTTCGCCAGAAAGAGGTATACCTTAATACTATTACCGACGATTTTGGGTTAAGGAACCCCGTCATTCATAAAACGTTTTCGCCAGAAAGAGGTATACCTTAATACTATTAACGACGATTTGGGGTTAAGGAACCCCCGTGATTCAAAAAACTTTTTCGCCAGAAAGAGCTATACCTTAATACATTTTCCGAGGATTTTGGGTTAAGGAGTCCCGTCATTCAGAAAACACTTGGCGCAAAAAGTTTTACCTCTATCGTACGCGTCGCCGTCTCCGACTAGTTGCTGGCTAGCTATTAATCGGTGTTACGGTTGGTTGCGTGTGGCACATTTTATTTTACTAGTGGTACTCCCGAAATATGCCAGTTGCCGGCCGGTATGGCGGACAAAAACAAATTGGTGTTGTATCCTCTGTATTAAGTACTAACAGAACAAAATAATAACAGGGCAGTACGACAATGCCGCCGTACGAACGGTAGTAAAGGTATCATCCTCTGTATGTAAGTTTTGCAAAACAAAAATGATAACACGGCAGCAGTAGTACGTTCGGTAGTAAAGGACAGAGGAGTGCAGCAGTGGGGACGGTGGTACTCCCAAGCACCAGTGGGAGGCCGGTATTAAATTGTAGAAAAAAAAAGGGTTCAAAAAAAAAAATCTCCCACAGGACGCAAAAAGACTCCCACGTACAGAACGGCCCACCCACCCACCACGGACGACGCAGTGCACCCTCCACCCACCCACCGACCAAACCTTTACTACATACAGCAGAACAGCAGTGCAGCAGTCCGTACATCAGAACAGCCGTGCAGCAGCACGTACAGCAGTATACACCTGGTACGCGGGGCGCAGTTAGTTGGTTGGTTCTTATGAAACAGGAAACAGCAAAAAAAAGACTCCCACGTACAGAACGGTCCACCCACTCACCACGGACGACGCAGTGCACCCTCCACCCACCCACCGACCAAACCTTTACTACATACAGCAGAACAGCAGTGCAGCAGTACGTACAGCACAGCAGAACAGCAGTGCAGTAGTACGTACATCAGAACAGCTGTGCAGCAGTACATACAGCAGTATACACCTGGTACGCGGGGCGCAGTTAGTTGGTTGGTTCTTATGAAACAGGAAACAGCAAAAAAAAGACTCCCACGTACAGAACGGCCCACCCACCCACCACGGACGACGCAGTGCACGCTTCACCCATCCACCGACCAAACCTTTACTACATACAGCAGAACAGCAGTGCAGCAGTACGTACAGCACAGCAGAACACCACCCACCATGCACCCACGAACCTACCCCCAGCAGTACAGCAATGCAGCAGTACCTAGAGCAATACACCTGACGGGTCCTGGTGTTGTGTGATTGCTGTTAACGCAGGCGCGCTTGTGGTCTCGTGTCCATGGCTGTGTCCATGGCTCAAGTGGCCAAAAAGCAATTCGAAAATTCAATAATATTAATAGTTGGGAGTTCGAAGAAAAAAAAATAGCAGGCAGCGACGAAGAAAAAGCGGGGGGGGGGCAAGCGAGCCGTCCCCGGGAGGGCGATTTCCACGCTCCCCCCTCGCCGAGGTGGGGCACCGACGGCCGTTCTTTCGCCGGCATGTCGTAGTGCTGCTGTGCGGATGGGACGTGGCGGCACCGCGAGGCCGCCTGAGGCCGAGTGGAGCTCGGGAGTCGCCGCTTTTTTGGGGGGGGTGTTTTAACCAAGATATTTTTCAAAGATCCAAAACGTCACGACCATCCTTAAGCGTATTATATAATAAGGATTTTCACAGAATGCTAAGGTGGAGGCGCATCTATTTTTGCCGAAGGTCCTCCCTCCCTCGAGGAGCACCAGAAGCTGAGAAAAAAAAAAACATCTCCAACTCCCAAAATTATCCTAGGCAAACTCTAAGTGTTTTGCCCCCGTGTCGGGAGTGCGGTGTTAAATGGGTTAAAGAACAACTCGATGAGCAACCCCATGGCCTAGATAGAGATGCACCTAGCCGCAAAGTTCCGCCAACCCCCAGCCCTGTCAATCGCCCACCCCCCCAATTCCCTTCACGCCGAATGTTTTTCCCGGCGTCTTTTGTTTTTTTGGTTTCCCGCAGACCACAGTGGCCGGTGCCAGAGCATCCAATGGCGGACCACCCCTGCCGGCTATTCCTTTGGGACGTAGCTTCAGCGGCTAGGTTCTGCGAGAGCAGTCGGCTCGTGCAGTCCATCGTAAAAACGTCGCTCTGGGAAGGTGCGAGCGGGGGGCGCGGTGCTATAATTTTTTTTATTTGATCTGGATGACTATAATAGTTAGTCGTTTCCCGGGAGTGACGACTATCCGGCTCATTGGAGTTCTATTCTTTGAGGAAGGATTGCTCAATGCGGGGTGCACTTTCTTCCTTCTGGGTGATCCGCAATCGGCAGGGAGAGGCTGCTTTGGCTCGCTTCGCTCGCCTGTCGTTACGTCCGCAAATCGGCTGTCATCAGCTGGCTTCGCCAGCCGACTTGCCGACTAATGTCAGCTAGCTGACGGTACTTGCCGATTAGTTGTTTATCGTGAAATCCAGCTGACTCACACCTCGTAACATTTTGGGTATTGATTTAGCTGATTATGGTAATGGTAGGTCGACGAATAGTTACTGACGGGGCAGGTTTTGCAGATGGTTGAGTGCGTGCGGTGTGATCAGCGGCTAGGTTCTGCAAGCGACGTTTGCTGCAGTAAGGGCTGCGCTTTATTTTTGGCTAAACTGTTTCTGAACGGGCACCCTTATCCCACGATCGTAGGAATGGCGTTGTTTTTTTTTCGATAGTAGTCTAAAGGCCATGGAATTGTTTGATACCTGGTATAAAATTATTATAAATACGTCAGCTGTAAGTTCGATAAATTTAGGGGCGATACTCATCTTTGCAAGCTGCGTTAACACACCGGCCGCTCGTGTTTACAAATGTATTATCCTGGGAATATATATAACACTTATGGATGTTGCCAGGGTGAGCATCAACAACCAAGTGTTGTCAATGACAATGGTAGCTACTATTCGTACTTCATTATTTGTCATGATTCGTGAAAAATACAACCAGCAGTAAAACATTTATCAATGGGAATAACGGTACCAACAATATTTTTTCATCGGGTTTCGCATTCATTTATTTTCTTAACGTTGGTAGTTCGGGTGGGGTTGTAGAGCTCAAGTTTTGAAACTCTTAAAAGGCAAATGGCGCACCTCTACCGCCCACGCGTTGAGTGGCGCGCGTCTCGTGCGGCCCGCTGTCAAAACATCGGACCAAGACTACGGCTGGGTATCCCTTTTTGTCTTACCGGGTTTGACCCACTCGCACGAGTCACTCCATACCTCAGACAAAAACGCTTCAGGCGATTCGCTTGGCGCAGCGTAGCTAACCAGTCCACTACGGATTCGTTCCACCAAATTGAAACCGCACAAAGGGTTAAGACCGCACCGGAACAATGGGGTGACAGTGGGGTCACTTGCGCGAGTGACCCCGAACCGCCGCGAGAACAGGCCCCGAAAACGACCCCCACTGGCGTGGCTTTGGTGGTGATGATCAAACCTAGCACATGCTGCGGTAGCGGTGACACACACGACAATTTTTTTTTGTCTGAGACTCGTCGCTTGAGGAAAGAGTCGTTCTACGATAGCCTCCCCCAACATTTCTTGAACGAGATCGCCGGTTTTGAAACCAGCTCCCGGCCGTATCTCCTCAAACACGGCGCCCCTTGCCACCCCGACGTCATCGTTCGATAGTCCTTTGCAGACGAGAAAATATACGAATACTTGTGTTTTGTAGCGTCCTTCCTCTTGTCGAGCAGCCGTGAAACGCTCGCTGAAGAAAATCGCTGGTTTTTGGGGGGGTGCTATTGTAGCATCAGTCTAAACTGAAAGTGCAACCCTTTTGGACAACCCCGTGGCCTGGCTAGGTCTGCAAAACCAAAGCACCAGGTATAGACGCGTGCTAAGATAAAGGTTGCATTTTTCGAGCCCTTTTTTTTTCCTGATTGGCGGGGCTCCTTAAGCCACCTTAACCCAAAATGGTTGGAATATTTGCCGATATTTTTGACGGAATACTTAATTTGTTTGGTACCTAGTAGAACTTGAGTCTGCTCATCAAGTTGCGCTCTCAGTTTGCTCTGGTAATAATAAGTCGGTTTTGGGCGAGGTGTGTAAAGCTCTTTAAGGAGACTCCGATCGGAGACAAATAAGTTCTCTATCGCAGCACGAGTCTAAAGTGTGAAAAAAAAGAAATGGCATTTTGCTCATTTTTTTAAGGTTTTGGGGACACGTCATTTTACTAACTGTTTTTGCCCAAAAGTGCTGCCGCTGTCGTTTTTATGTCGCAGTATATGTATTGGTTGCTTCCCTCCTTATGTATACATACGTCGACTGCACCAAGAAGACAGTCGTTGATTTGATTGGTTCGATCTATTCTTCCGCACCACAGTATTATTAGTTCCTCCATCGTGCCAGTCTTGCTCGTTCGTCTAGGTGCCATCCCACTCACCCTCCTTCCTGCCGCCTGTCCCTTCCTCCCTGCCTCCCTCCCCCCCTCGCTCCCTTCCTCAAACTCGTGATCGGCCGTTGACCAAAGCAGATTCTCACAAGCAGCTGTGGCTGCGAGTACCGCACGCCAGCCCTCTGCTGCGCGTCTTCCCGTGCCAGCAGCACAGCCTCAGCCGCTGCTTGAAGTGCGGACACGACTACCACGAGCACGTAGAGTGGGCCGTTGAGAAAAGCAAAGACAGCCCTTTTAACAAGGTAAGGGGAGGCATCGGCGGGGGGGGGGCGAGGGCAATCATCGTATTAATATGATGCGTTCCCGTAGTCCGTATGACCATGGACTTTCGTGTCTCTACAATGCCGGGACGGATAACGTCGGGGCTTCACCGACCAGGTAGGCATTTATTTCGCCAATCGCGGGAAAGGGGGGGACGGGGGGAGGGAAGGGGGGGGTGTACTCAGTTTGTGCATGGCCGTAGTCGTATTACCATAGACCCTCGCATCCCTACTATGCCAGGACGGAGCACGTCGGGTTGTCACCAACCAGGCAGGCATTGCTTGCACCAAGCGCGAAGCGCCGTGAGGCGTTCGGCGAGTCGCGTGAAGGGTGAACTGCACCCTTCCAAAAATCGCTCGTAAGGCGGACTTCGGCACCTCGTGCCTACTTTCTTGCTTCTGGATGACAGCGCCAATGAGTTATACGTTGCTTTCTGATGTGGCCACTACAGAGGCAGCAATGGGTATCACTATGTAACTGCTTCGTGGGTGCCTTACCATATTCACGGTACGTGATGCGATCATTCCCCTGAAAAGTATGGTGGCGACCGCCAAAAAACAAATCAAAAAAGGGAAACCTGGTTGCCCAGCTTACGCAAGTGATTGGCATGTTTTACAGCGTGGTTGCCAGCCAACGCCAACCCCAATACACGCACAATGTTTTACAGCGTCGGTGCCAACCGAGGCCAACTATGATATATATATATATGTTTTAAGGGGGGAGAGAAGGGGGGGGGGAGAAGGGAAGGTGGGATGTTATACGGTATAGACGGTGCCACTTGTTAACATATTAGTTCATGGGGCTGCAGTACTGGTATAGGTTAGCCCATTACCCACCCGAACCAAGCCTTACAACAGAGGGGAGGGGGGGGGGGGGGGGGGAGGGGGGGAGAAAACCCCACGCCGCCCCCCGCGGCTGCGCTACGATGCCGAGTATATTTTTCGTGCCGCCCCTGGGTTTGCAGTACCTTGTTTTTAGCCTGCGGGGTTTGCAGGAGAGTTTTTATTTTCACCTGCATGCCTTAAACCTTTTGAAACTGCACATGCACACGCTTTTGGGGACGAAACACTCGGAATGAGTGTGGGATAATTCTTGCAGTGGTACGAGGCTAACAGCCGTAGAGGTTTTACAGCGCCTCCCTCTCTCGTAGTCCCGTCCGGAACTACTGCGCGATGCTTCCATGAACGACCCCTCCCCCACCCCACCCCACCCCCCACCTCTCCTCCCGCCATTTTCTCTTCTCGCCACCACCCCGCTCTTCCCAGCTCCTTCGAGAATCCGCGCTCCTCCGCTCCGCTGATGCAAGCGTGGACTACCGCGAAGTTTCGGTGCTCTTAGAGAAGGAGGCGGAGGGTGGGGGCGGACTCGGGGGCGGGTGGGGAAAAAAAATGGGCAGCAGCAACGTTTTGGGTATAAAAAATCCGAGCAGCAAGAACTCGGGCAGAATGGACAGTTCTAGCAGAACAAATTCTGACAGAAACCGCGCTCTGGGCAGATTTTTTTCGGGCCGAAAAAATGCTGGGACCGAAAATCCAGGCATCGAAAGTCCAGGCAGAAAAGAAGCGGGTAGCATAGCTGCCGGCAGCCTAGCTTCTGGGAAACCCAGAGGCGAGGGTCGTCGGTATCGCGGCGGCGCCGAGGGGGTAAAACTCCTCGCAGCTCTCGCGGAGGCTCAGCGGACCACCTTGCTGCAGCTGTCCGGGGTCAGCGTGACTTCGGCCGTCGCCCGCGCGGGGTACGAAGAGGCACGGGAGTCGGAAAGGAGGGCGGCTGCGAAAAGAGACAAGGCCAACCGGGGTGGTGGTGGTGGTGGTGGTGGCGGCGGTGGTGGGAATGGTGACGATGTGGGAGGTGGGGGGAGGAGAGGAAGGGCTGGTTCTGACGGGGATGGGACGGGCGCGTCGAGTAAGCGGACGAGGGGTCGCCGCCGCCGCAGGAGTAGTAGTAGCGGGGGTGGGGGTGCTGGTAGAGATAACTGGGGTTCTGGCGCGGGGGGAGGGGTCACCGATAGACAGGTTGGGGAGCGAAACGTCCGAGCGTTCGACCAAATCAATTATGTCTGATTATTTCTTGCGCGCAATGGAGGAGGGGGGGGGGCATGGGGGGGTTCCGCTTTTGGAGAGAGGGCAGGGGGACACAAGGCCCGAAGGAAAAACGCCACCACAATCGCCACCATGTCTGACCGAAAAAATAGCTACATATATACGACAGCGCGTTAGATTTCTGCTGGAACTCCAAGACCGCGTTTGCTTGCTTTCTTTTTTACGTGGGTTTCGAATACCCCCCCTGTCTGAGTCTCGGAAGTAGGAGTGGGGTGCTCGCGCCAGGATTTGTTTTTTCGTACGCTCTCGTGAGGCGTTTCTATTTTCTTCTTGTTTTCCTTGGGTAGGAAGCGACGACTTTCTTTGCTTTTAGTGCATGTCGATCTGTCTGCCCTGTTTGGTTTTCGGTCGGCTTCGTTCGACGGAAAGCTGCTGAGCTATTGAATGCAGTCAGCGCTGACCACTGGCTCAATGGGTATGGTGTACAGTCCATTCGGTTGTCTCCCTGTGTAGTGCTAATGTTTGCCCGTCATCAATACCCAGCCTTGAGAATAACCACAACCGCAGTATACCGGACACCGGCACTCCTGGGGTATAGTACCAATGCTGGTACTTCTAGTAGTACGGCGGGTTCCCATCGAGCCAAGCGATTTCACCGGCACTATACCGGCAATAGGAACTACTCAACCGGCACTATCTGGGCACCCCCACTGTGTCTCAAACAGGCTGCGGCTTTATCCTTCTTCGTGATGTACCATTAACCGTTGCTACCCCTCCAAGTGCCCTTTCATGGTTGTGGTGCAAGTGGCTGGAAAGCGGGGCCTTTTTTTTTTGGCGTACGTGAAGGGGGGTGGGGGGGGGTTCTATTTGACATGTAAACGCCGTGCGGTGTGCGTGCGCTCGGTGTCAATCAGTAGCCCTTTAGGACTCGAGGGAGAAAAGACGAGTAATACCGAGGATTGCAGAATCAGCCACACGAAGTGACGCGAGCTGCTGCAGTAGGCCAAGGGGTGATGTTTTCTATGTCGAACTCCAATATACGGAGCTGCCCGACACGCGACACGCGAAGCATGCACCATCATGTGTTGCGCGCTCACACAAAGATGAAACCGTACCCTGGTACATGGCACTTTTTTTTCGTCGTTATAGAGTGCTTGAGCCTTCTGGTACGTTTTGTTCAGGATACGTTGCTTGGAGTTAGAGTAAGATAAGATCTGCGGTGATCGTGGCACACGGTTGATTCGAGAAGCAGTAAAAAATTGAACACAACCTTCATGCGGTGGCGGCAGTCGGCGTTGTTCGATAGCTTGGCGTGTGTTGACGCTATCGGCAGGAAACCTCTTAAGACCCTTTTTTTTTTGTTCATTCCTTCGATTATCTTCACACTTTTCTTTCGCCCTTCTCCCTCCCTAGACGGAACTCAGATCCGGGGTCCTTGAGCAGGCTCTTCTCCCCCCTCCCCACTACGGCACGCCTCCATTTTTTATCGCGAGAATAACTAAGCTATTGCTGCCCTCGTCGACTCGCATCGAATTGATGAGTACCTGGTAGAGTACTGTGCTCAAATAAGGGGGTTTGAAATAATGTGATCTTATTTGACGGTTTCATGTGTATTTGCCGTTCGTTTCATTGTGCGGCGTTTGACATGGCCCCTCAAACTCGGTTTTGAGTTCACCCGAGGTTGTTTGTTGTTCATTTTTTTGTTTCGTGGGGTACAAGTATTATGCCACCTTTTTTTTTTTTTTTTTTTTTTTTTTTTTTTTTTTCTTCAGCACACTTTCACTTTCCAGCTTCTGGACAAGCCGTGGTCACAGGTGTCATCCCTTCTCCTCCCCGGTTCTTGCCTTCAATTTTTATCGCGCATAGGGTTCAGCAATCCCACTGCTCGTCGATTGTTCATCGAATGTTGCTAACTCACGCTCTCGCGCTTTCCGCAAGTCAATTTGTCCACAAGAAAAAGTCCCAACGAATTTATACGAGTATGCACTCGGCGGGGCTCGAACTCACGAAACTGACCTATACCAGGCTCGAGGATAACCTGATACGCCACCGGGGCGACCGGTTCCTTTTAGAGGTCATGAGCTGTGATCAATCGAACGTGTCTCGCGCACTCTCTGTCAGTTGTTCTCATTTTCTTCACCCTACCTATCGTCTCCTTTTCTGGACCGCTGACAGTTGACCCAACTAATCCTTACAAGTCGTGCTCCTCGTTTTGTACAGCATCGTGTTTTCCGTAAACATCAATTCACTTACACCCCTTATTGTCCTGGTTCTTGCAGCACTACACAGTGCACCCCTTCTGCTTCTCTCGTCGACCGCCTCTACCAAAAAACAACTCTCTACAGGACAAGCGTGGTGACCGACCAATTCGGAATGCAACAGGAATCTGTGCTACTGACACCCCTTAGAGGCGCCTTTACCGTGGTTGGCTCACCAACCATACCAGTCAGATATAAGTACTATGATTTCTTGCTGTTGTTTTTTTCTTTTCCAATTGCGAGAGAGCGTCGACCTAGCCCAACCCTAACCCCGACCCCAGTCCAGGTGGGGGCTCAACCCAAGCGCGGCTTCGCCGCGCGTTTTGTGGACCATCTGAAAAAAAACGCGGACCACATCAAGAAACCATTTTTTTTTTTTCTAGTACTTGGTCTCGTATGTTTTTTGGGTGTCAATAACACGGTACAGGCCGCTGGGCCAATAGAGATCCTGCTCTCTCACCAGCCCTGCAGAGCTTGCAGCTCATGCAACCCGTCGACCCCGACTGAATTTAATTTGCGTTTGTTCGGTAGACCGCGGGAAACAACCCACATGGAGCACGCAGAAACTGATACGTGACGTCCCAGCAGGTATCTACGTCGGTCACATATTACAACGTATAAGTAAGTGAAAACAGGCACGCCTACATATCAGTAGCTAACCCGCGAACACATCCCAGAGATTGGCTCCCAACGCCACACCCAGCAGGTATATTACGCCACACATGGGGTATATGACCTAGGCCGGGGGGGTATCCCTATTGTTACTACGAGATTTGCGGCCCTGGAACAAACAGTCTTGGGAATTCGCTCAAGAACGCGAGCGCATAACAACTCTCAATGATGGCGCATATCGCGAAATACACTACGCGCACTTTTAGTAGCATGTAACCAGCAAATATATAGGGTAGGCGCTCGCGTGAGAGGTCCCAAGCCGCTGATATAGAAGGCCCTAAAAGCTCCCCCCCCGTGTCGTAGCCGCGGTCATATCGCCAATAATAGGTTATGAGCCTCGCTTTACGGAAAGCACCGCATATACCATCGCAAGAGCTTCGGGTCACGATGCATGCCCCGAGGACCCGGACTACTGTGTCCGCTTAAACTGATATTCTGTCAGGAGCGATCGCCATGGCCATCAACTTGAGCTAGCCGCTAAATAACGGTCAAACTACTGCTGCAGCGAGCACGTCAGGGTCCACTTCAACGGCTTCTCTCGATCTCAGCAGGGTCTACTTCGACTGCTACTGCTACGAGCACGTCAGGGTTACAGCGTCCACTCCTCAAAGTTTTCTAGGGCATCGGTTTCTACTTCTGATGCTACGAGTTCGTCGGAGTCTCGTTCAACTGGTTGATTTGTTCTTCGTGAACGTGACGGAGAGCCGCTGCAAGCACGCCACCGGGTTCGAGTGCTTTCTTCGTGTGCACGACGGGGCGACGTGCTGGTTTGACGCTACCACTACTGCTGCACTGCTGCTGGAGTAAGAACGGCTGCGCGTTCGTACGAAGAAACCTATCATTGTATTACAAAGCCGAGCTATGGGAGACTTCAGCGAGAGCGCACGGCTGCTGTATATGGTGGTTCAAGACGGCGTGCTTCTTCGCGCTTCGCGGTTGACACCCGACATCGACGGGGGGCTACGAAAGTGTTGCTGATGAAACCATGCGGGGCTACAACCAAAGATAACTATTTACAGCGATCGCCCGCTCATCAACACCCAAGTGCCGCCTCATCGTGTGAAGGCGGGGTCGAAAGAATGACGGTTCACGGGATAAAGAACCGTGGGTTCGAGGCTCACCGACTCCCGTTTTGTTTGTCTGTTGTTGTCTTTTTTAGGGTGGGGCTTTTACATGTAAAATGTTATGGTGACAGCGTATTTTTTTTATTTTTGTTTGTTTATTTGTTTGTTGGTTGGTTTTTGTTTTGTTTTGTTTTGTTTTTTTAAGGTGGAACTTCTACATGATATCGATTAGATCACTACTTTCTACTGTCTTCATACTTCCGATTTAAAACAAAACCCGCCACTATAGTGAAGAAAAAATAATAATAACAAGACCACCCCCAGGTAGAGAAAACTTACGCACTTAACCCCTTTACAACTGGAAACCCGTTTTTGGGGACAAAATTACTTGGATTTAGTATAGGGAGGGGTTCGGGGGCTCTAAAGGGGTTAACCACAAGTACCTACAACCCTGACCAAGCCATCCATCCGCAAACGATCCATCATACATATGGTAGAGCAATATAGTGGAAACCACAGAAATAAATTTATAAAATAGATACTAGGGTATGATGTTAGAGCTATTTCAAACTTCCCCACCGAAAGTAAAAATACCAACACCAATCATTGTAGTGGAGAAAAACATCTGTTTTTTACAAAAGAATAGACCCCTCCCATAAGAAGAATTTACCCACATAGTATATTACAAGTACCAACAAGCAGCTTGAAAATATGAGAACTGACCCGCAATTCGTCGAACTCACACCTGACGTCCTGAAAATATTTTTTATAAAATGTTAAGAGTGACAGCGTATCAATTTGGAACCGTGGGTTTGTGTCCCACAGAGATTTTTTGGGGATTAGCCGATTTTTATTCTCGAATACGGTATCAATATTAACATATTAGATAACCAATAATACTTTGTATTCGTACTCCTCCCGATATTAAAGCGGGGGGGAGAAAAAACAAAAAATTAACTCACCATAGATATGATAAAGCAGTATTATTATAGTGGAAACTACAGCAATAAATTTATAAAATAGGTAATATAAAAAATGAAAATACACTCCAGCTGTGAGATCGAAGATTTCGTCGAAACTCATCTTTGCAAGCTGTGTGTGATACTCCGATCGCGCGCATTACGAGTTGTCATTAAGGATATAGGTCGGCGACTCCCCTTACAACTACAGTGTAGCTATCAGGGTCAACAGGGTGATTTTAGTCAGTCTGTGCGCTGAAACTATAAAACCCGTTTCTGAGGGGGACAAAATCTGACAGCTGTGAAGGGAAATGTATCCTTTTATCGAGTGAATCTTGTAAGTAAGTCGAATAACCGGTGAGGGGGAGGGGCGGAGTTTTGAAGGACGTGGGGGCCTGGTTTTGATCAAAAGCGAGCGGGTTTGGAGGGGGGGGGGGGGGGGGGCGGGGGGGAAGGGGGGGGGAATTTGTGCATGTAAGTTATAATCCTTTCAAGGGGATAAATCTGACGGTTTTGGCACCAGTTTATTATTGGGGGGGGGGGGGGGTTGGGGCGGGGGTGGGGCGTCTGGGGCAGCTCAATATGTGCGTGGGATATTATATGATGTTAGATCTAGCTCAAAATTCCCCACCCAAAGTAAAAATACCAACACTTACCATTATAGTGGAGAAAAACTAGGACCCCTCCCAATAAAAAACTCACCCATATAGCATATTACAAATACCAACAACGCAGCTTGCAAAGATGAGTATTGACCCGAAATTCGTCGAGCTTACGGCTGACGTCCTTAAAATATGTTTTATAAAATGCGAAACAGCTCTTCTTCGAGTTGCCGGATATGACATCTTCCGGAATCGTTCCAGCACTGTTCGTTGCGGTTGTCGGAGCTACCGAGTCACCACAACGGCAGCAAAGTGAGGTCGCCAGGGAGGTCTTGCGGGATCGGGCCACGATTTAATCCGCCTCGTATTGGGATTGCCGGGGAGAAAGTCAGCTGGCATTGCACATTATATATCGCTTTGGGCTGCTGAAACAACGCGCTTCTGGAGTCGAGAATATCAACATCATCGTTTAGGGCTGCTGAGAAGGTCGCTGAGCATCATCGTCGCTAGGACTGCAGGAACAACTGTCCTTGAGTCTTTGAACGGCATCGTCTCTTGGGACTGGACGAACGCTTTCGCTTCTGGGATCACTGTTCCATCACTGTCATTTGGAATTCTAGGACGGATATCTGAACCGCTCTGGGTCGCACCTACTTACCAGCAAGGCTTGCTCGGTTCGCTGTACGTTGCACAGCACGTCATTTTTGTACGGAAACGCGGTAAGAAAATCCGGCTGATATTAATGCGGGCACCATTTGCTCTTCACGATCGCCGTCGAGCTTACAGCTCGTGTAACCAGTTAAAACCCGGCTGCTAGTATGTTCCCTCTGTTTGGTAGACTGAATCGAGTAAGCCATCAGCAGGGTCTACTACGCCACACATGCGGTACATACATCGTCAATAGTGTTTCTCTGTTTTTTCATCATTTTCTCTTCCCAGATAATCATCACCGGAGGTTTAGCCCTCAATGACCTCCTGCACAACCCGCGGTCACAGACTTGTGCTTATCCCCCGCCACCCCGGTAGTTGCCTTACCCGCACCCCACCCTTCCGTACGCGCCGTACCTGGTACAAAAGCACGCACAAGTTTACACCGTCCGTGCAAAGGTTTGGCAACATAGTGCCTGGCCACTGGACGTAGGAGAGAGACACCACTCGAACACGCCGCATGCTTCTGCTTACATGGCGTTTTCGCGATTTTTCGCTTCTACCCCGGAAGAAGAAATCTAAGCACACTCTTTATCGCGCGTCACGTACGACTCCGCGATATGTATACTCTATATATAGTCCTGACAAAACAGTACGCACAATGTAGCAGACAAATCCGACAAAAAAACACCAAATTTCAGCGTCATACATGTACCAGGTACCTATTAGTAACTACTTCCATTTAGCGCTGCGTCGTCAGCAGCAGGCAACTTCTAATAGCTATCTACGTAGACATAGACATCATCAGCTAGGAGGAACTAGGGGTCAACTGGTGGGTATAAATTTAGCGAAATTTTAACGAAAGAGAAAAGACGAAAACCAAGTCTACATAGCCTTATTGTAATAATATACACACGAGATCGCTATGCCAACCCACTCCCTCACAAGTAACAAGCAACCACGCGCATGCCTCTATAAGGTGGACATCCTGCGCGCGTATAAGCAAAAGCCACTGGCGTATCTCCCGTCGAGGGGTGCGTCGCATGAAGTACTTCTCAAGGGGCGTCACCAGACAAAAAGAAAAACGCTGCGCACGGCCTTAAAACCAACTAATGACTCCTCCGCGAAAAAAACATTTTGTTGGCCATCGAAATGCATCAAGCAAAAACCAGATCACATCAAATCAAATTAGCACCTCAAATCAAATCAAAATCGCATCAACCCCCAAGTTAAAAACACCAAACCCAACAAATCAAACCAGACCACACCAAATCACCACCCTTGGCCGCTAACGACGAAACCCTCATCCTTTCCTGGACGGCACATACTTTTACGCGGAAGAAGAGTCAGGCAGGCAAAAAGCAGGAAGGCTGCCGCAAAACTTAACAATACACCACAGGGACACTCTCGCACCACCACCACCACCACCACTACCGCTACCACCAACAACAACACAGACGCGGGCGATACAGAGCCCGCTCACACTACCGACCCACACCCCAACCGCGTCAAAATACCACCGCGTCTCACGCAGTATTACCCTCTCAGCTATTATAGAGGGTATTTTACGACAGACGCACCCTATAGGTTCCATTAGGTGTGTACGTAAGACTCAAAAGAGGATCAACAGGTGCACACGTAGCGCAACAAGGAGAATGTATGGTAGAACGTGCTACAGCCTGTCAGCGCACCCAGCCGTCGTCTCGGGTGTGCGGCTAAACAAACCAACAGCGAACACCGTGCGACCCACCACACAGACATTCATATCGAGTGTTGATAATGTTCACAACCAAAAAAAAGTCAAGAGCAACATACGTCGCGTACCGCACATTCCCATCATCGTCTAGATGAAAGAGTCACCGCGCACAATCTACCACGGCGCCCCCTCCCTCCTCCCCTCCCTTACGAAAACGCCGCCCTGGTAGGTATACACCATAGCCAGTGACTCAACGTTCAGCGCTGAGTATTAGCTCGGTGGTGCATGCTGCGTTATTTGATAGACATACACCGCAACCACTTGAGTCAACAGTCAAGCACCGAAAGCGAGCTCAGTGGTTATGGTTTCTCTCTAACTCCTCTCACCCCTCCTCTAGAAGCATGACATAAGCACTGAACTAACAGTTTGCGCTGACTGCTAGCTCAGCGGGTATGTTGTATCTCTGAGCACTCCCGTCCCCCGATACGAAAATGCCCGCCCCCGCCCTCGCCGTATTTTCTTCCGCTAGGACCCCGAGGCTGTGCATGATATCTCTAATGCTTTCGCTTCGACCGACGGGTTCACCGCCTAGGCGCCCTTCCCCTCCCCGTCCCGCCTCCCCGCCCGAATCTTTGCTCCAAACGTCTCCGCCACCGGCAACGAAAACCGGCAACAACGGCGCTTTCGCCTTCGTCGAAAACGGTTTTACTGCCGGAAACGGTTTCACGTTCGTCGAAAACGATTGTTTTACTGCCGAAAACGACGGTTTTACTGCCGAAGCTGAAGGTTTCATCGCCGCAACCGGCGATTTCGACCGTTTCCAAACCGTCGAAAAGGACGTCTTCACATCAGATGGAGGGCACGATTCCGCCGCCTCCGCTGCAACAGCAGCCGCAGCGACCGCCGCTGCCGCTGGTGCCGGAGCAGCCGCGACCCCCCGCGCCGCAGCCTTGGCGAGGGCGAAACTCGGCGGAGCGCTGTCGGAGCGTAACTCTTCGGCGACGACCACCCCCCGGGGAACGGGGGCAGATGACCCCTGTCCCCGTTGGGATGGCGCCCACACTATGGGACGAGCAACGGGACCAGAAACAGCAGGCCCAGAAAGATTGCCAGGAGAAGATGAAAGGTAACAAGTAGAAGATTCAGCACCAAGTTCGGCTATCGACAGCCGTTCTTTCGTGGGCGGTGGAACCCTCCCCGATCGCCCCCTCGATAACTTCCGCGCTTCCTCCTCGGACTGGGTGACCACCGCCGTGGCAGTCCCGTTAGCGGTGGTGGTGGCGGCGGTGGTAGCGGTGGCGGTCATGTCGGCGTCGGTGCCGGTGTCGTTGCCGGTGTCGGTGGCGGCGGTAGCGGCAGTAGGAGTGATCGCGGAGGTGGATTTGGCGTCTGTGGTGGAGGCAAACGTGGTGGGGGTGATAACGACGTCGGTGGTAGCGTTGGTGTTGATGACGGCGGTGTCGATCGGGGTAGTGGGGGTGTTGGTGGAGGCGGTAGCGCTTGGTCGGCGGATGGTCTCCCCCGCCCCCTTTTGCACCTTCTGGAGGGGTTGGTGCAGCTGGCAGATGGCGGCCCCGGATAAATTTTTCCCAGTGGCGGCGCCGTGGCAGAGCACTCGAGCAGGAACGCCTGACCAACGAAAGGAAACCATAAATGAGAGCGGAGGGAGGGGAGGGGGTCGTGAGTGACCCATGGATAAATTGGGGTAAAGTGCAAGAACCCAATTTATTAATAGTAATAAAAGCACACGCCAAGAAAGGCGAGGTAACATTAAAACGAAATATGATAAATATATTTGGGATCCATTGTACTGAAATTAATGGGGCTCACACCCTTATCCAAAAAAGAAACGCAAACCCAGCCTTCGGTCTCGCGCTTACCCGCAGAAGCAGGGGCAGCAACAACAACGGCAGCATTAGCAGCAAACAGCAGTACCAACAGCAAGCTCTCACCTACTGCCGTGTGGTTGCTCGGCACCGGCTTGGTCAACACCGAGTTGGCCCCTATCAGGACATCGTCACCGATGATTATGTCTCCCAGGACCTTGGCACCCGCTCCGATGACGACGCGATCGCCAATGGTGGGATGCCTCTTTCCTCCCGGGGGCACCTGCAGCAGCAAGAGAGTAGTTCCACACGGGACGGGAGTACATTAGCACGTCACTTCGCTTGAAACCCTTTACCTATTTTTTTAATCCTTCGGCGGATGGGGAAAACTACTATAGCAAAAATTGTCCTACGTTGATGATTCCAACCATTTTCGTCCCCCCCCCAAAATGGGTGCAGTTCTAAACGTGTTATTAGACTACGATATCAGTTAGGGCCAGGTTCAAATTTCTCGTGCGAGGCAGGGTGTATACCCCACGCAGATTTCAAAAGAAGCCAAATTTTCCTCCTCGTCGTTCGTGGAACAACTCGAGCAAAAATGTTGTGTGTCCCACACATATTGCAAACACAAACTCAAGGCTTTCCTCCTTGTCGTTCGTGGAAAAACTCGAGCCAACATTCGTTTTTTCTTGACTCTATTTTTTTCATTGCAGTGCTATCGCGTACTGCTCCTTAATAAACGCAAACCCACCTTCCTGCCCGAATTTCCGAGCGTAACCCCATGGTACAACGTAACCCCGGCCCCAATGATGGCAGTGGCACCGACAACTAGTCCCGTGCCGTGGTCAATCAGGATTCCCCCGCCGGAAATCTGTGCCGCGGGGTGGATGTCGATGGCGGTCGCGTATCGCACAACGGACATGGCCAATCGAGGCAACACATCGGAAACCACGGGGATTTTTTGCTGGAGGAGAGCGTGGCTTAGCCGGTACCAGAAAAGCGCCCAGAAGCCTGTTCAATTTTTTTTCGTAGGTACGCAGGGATGACGAGACAGCAGAGAGTGGCATGGCGTTAGGTGAGGTGGATGGTTTTACCGCACGAAAGAAGGAGCCAGTGCCTAGAAGCCTACCAGTCACTGCATAGTCATTCATAAAACATTACACAAACCAGTGTTGAGTGACGTGAATGTTCGGTTCGCGATCAAAAAAGGTACCAACGCCCGGAAACCGCGTAGTAAGAATATGCCATTGTTGCTATTGCTGTTGATGTTGAACTCATTTTTTCTTTTTTAGAACTAAAATAACCCCTCACAGCTGTTGAGAATAAAAGATTCCGTCGAAACTCTTATAGTTCATGTCACATTTCTAGCGTATTGATATACAGTAATCTAGAACCATGGTCACAAAACCCAGCTGTCGAGAATGAAAGATTCCGTCGAAACTCATGTTGTTGACGTCACATTTCTAGCGTGTTGATATAATCTAGCACCATGGTCACAAAACCGAACAATGTACCTACAGACCAGGTATGGAAATACAACGGAGTCAGGTGATGTAGACGCTTATGGGTATATGTACCAGCGCCCAGAAACTTGCATACACTACTTACTGCTCAACGTACAAACGCCATACGAATTATGCCACACGGTTGGATGTTGTTGTTCATGTTAACCTTGCGTGTTTAGTGGATTGGCGTCGGTATAACATAACACCCCATGGTCACGAAAGGAAAAAGGAATCCACTCCACAAGGAACGAGGAACCACGTACACAGGCTAGGTCGGGAAAAAAAAAACTGACGTAATGATGTTGCAACGCGACACGGACGATTTACTAGCAGGAAAGCTACCAGTATTCAGAAAATTACCAAGATTAACGACTTGGAGAAAAAGTTCAGCATAAACGGTAAAAAAAGGACGATTACCGCTTCCGATTCGGTCATACGGAAGCAGCTCGGAACGCTCGGATCGGGTAAGCCGTTTTTCGGAGCAAGGGATTTATCCGAAGGGCAACACTTTCTTGGAGAGGAACACACACATATACGCACGTGTGGGACACACAGGGACACGCACGCGCCGAGCACACTCACGCACGCACGCAAGCACGCGCGCAGCATGTTGGTGACATAAGCACTCCTACGTGTGTTCCACGCGCTTCCTTCCTTATGTCATGGTGTAGACGCTTCATGATCGATGGTTCGGTCACTATTCTCGTTGTTTAGGTCGCTATACATGGGTTCCAATAGACTGATGACGAGACGGAAAAATAGCGTTCGGTGGCGGATAAATTATACCAGTACTGTAGTTGCTACCTGGTACCATTATTATTATTATTGATAAATATTTTGTTGTTGATCACCGTGGCAACATACAAAGAACAATACACCTATCTGTAAAAACGAGCGGCCGGCGAATCACGCAGATGCAAAGATGAGTATCGACCCTACATTTATCGAAGTCACAGATGACGCTCTGTGTTCAGAAAAACTTATAAAAATGTAGATCCGTGGGGAAATTTTAGCTCACATTATTAGCGGTTGAAATTTTCTCGTTGAGAGACGGAACAGCACTCGTACATACCTGGTACTATTTATTATAAAAATTAAAATACACTCCAGCTGTGAGATCGAAGATTTCGTCGAAACTCATCTTTGCAAGCTGTGTGTGATACTCCGATCGCGCGCAATATTATTTATGTATCAAGTATTATATCCAACGATATCATACGAGTTCAGCTTTAACATGTACCTGGTATGTGTGTTCTGCCCACCGACATCTATGATCTCTCAGCTGTCATCCATGCAATTTTGTCTATTCGCGCGAGAAGCTACAAGCCAACCGCACAACGTCCCCGACACCACAAAGAAGTACATAGAATGAAATATGACGTGTCTGGGTACGTCCTGTCACACTCGTAGTCATTTTTACGCTCCCCGTGGTACGCGCCTATATTCCATCGTGCACACTGAACGCGTATAGATTGACTTGCAGTACGCGACATCACTCAACCCTTGACCTCTTTAAAAGCTGCATAAATGCTTTTTTGGGTCAAACTACTTGGATTTAAGGTACGGTGTCTTCTGCAATAATACCTGGTATTTAGTTATCTTTGGGCTTGACTGTTTTGAGTGGGTGTGGCAAGGTGACTCCACTGTGCGGTGGAGCCCAAATCTCGACTGGTGTACGTACGTTATTGCACAGTTTTTCTTGTTTCTGAGTCTTGCCTGTTCCCGTTGCTCAAACAGAGCGCGATCGCGAGGTTGCAAAACCCGATCAAAATCGCCGTCAGTACCTATTATAGGGATCGGCGCACGTCCCGCAATCATGATGTCGAGGACCTGTATCCAGCTGGTATGCATCTATTACCAGGTACAGTAATACGAGTACCAGGTATCTATTGCGGTTTGGTCTCTCTTCAAGAGTCCTGCGCGAAGAAATGTATTTCATTTCCAAACTTTTTGTACTCGATTAAACATGTGTCAGGTAGGGCATTTCTTGTCTGCGGACGTCTCTTCGGCACGCGTGCAGTGCCCTACAGCAGCAATCCTGTTGCCACCCTGTGCGATACGTACGTCGCGCCGTCATCGACAGAGAGCAATCAGCAGGCACGTCCCAGCACGATCACCTCGTACGAGTCACGAGGACCGGCATAATACTGGAAATCTGAATCTCGCATGCATCTACTTACGTACGTACTCGTATGATACCACGTGATGATTTCTTCGCGAAGAAATGCATTTCCATACTTCACCCTAAATGTTTCCCTTTACTGGCCTTGTTTATCATGTGCGGCTAAAAAAACGGGACAAACCATGGGAAAAATAGCGAAAAATCAATCCGAGTGGTATTGCTGCTTGTTCAATCAAGAACAATCACACACCCCACGCCCGTCCCGCGACATCATCATGCCTGACCTCTCCAGACACCCACCTGGGTAAGCATAGAGGACCTCGAAGTTACTCTGGAGGGCCGGGTCTCGCGAGATGATGCGAGCGTCGTTGAGGATGGCCTTGTAGCAGCTTCGAAGGTTGGCTATCAACGGAAACAGCAGTGCGAGGCACCCCACTGAAGCCCACATGATAAGCGGCTGATGCTCCATATTATCGTTTTTTCTGATCAAATCCTGGGTAGCTGTGATAGCTCTTCTCGAGATGACAGACCCACGAGCACACCACAGCGTTCAGTCTGGAAGAAAGGGAGGAGGAGGCCCGTGACTGCTACTCTGCGGTGTCGATGTGAAACCTTGTGATGCCTAGCTGGTAAGTCTAGCTTGTGTTGTGTGGTGGAGTGGGGAGGGAAGCTCGATGATGCGTAGCAGCATCGAAAACACAAAAATGCGGCGGGATTAGCGGTCTACACAGCAGCCGCAGATGGTTGGGAGCAGAAAATAAGCGTATTTTTTCTTTCCGTGGGGCAATTCACGGGACAAAGCGGATAGATATCGGCTCGACAGAGTACAACTAACTGCATGCAGGCTGAATCGTATCACTGCCCTATATAGTGCCGATGAAATCGCTCGGTTTTATGAATCAACCATATTCTCAACAGTGCCGGTGCCCTGAATAATGCCGGCAATCGGGCAGGGGTAGACACGCACTACTTACCTGCTACGTCGTATTATTATTGGGAACCCTCTACTGCTGTGTGGCACCAGATCGAAGGCTGCGGGACGCAAGGAAGGAAAGGAGATACGTACTTGTAGTACGTAGGAGATGACCAACGCACAGAAAGGGCCCTTTTAACGACCAGAGGTATGAGGTGGGTGATGACGAGGTGATGATCATGATGACAGGGGTGCTGTCATGACGTGTATCTACCTCGCAGTCAACTATTTTATTATCTGTTTGTTGTGTGTCATGATCATGTACGTATATGTAGTCTATCTATGCTTGTATGTGCTCATCACATCATCATCATGCTGTGAGATCTCATTATTATACCATATGACTATCTGTGATATGATACCTGCCTGCAGCACGCTGCTAGCAGCTAGCTGCCATTTTTAGATGTTTTGTTTTATTTGCTAATAACAATAATAATAGTATACCAAGGTGTACTGAATGCTCCACGCCCGCCTACTAGTCTATGATAATAGCACACCTATTATACTACAAACTACTGCTGTCAGTGTGTGTGTGTGTGTGTTCTTCACATTAAACCGTTCTTCTACTCGTCGACATCCAGCACACCCAGTGTCCGTACTGATTCTTCACCCTAGAAAGATCAGCTCTGTGGTCACAAGCCACGACACAGAGATAATGCATCGTAATGCATTCGACAACGCAATGTCATGCCCTAGTACTGGGTACGACAGGCACAACATACATACGTCAGCAACAGAAATACATTGGAAGAGAGAAATACGAAATAAACAAAAACAAAAACAAAAACAAAAACAAAAAACAAAAAACAAAGTGTACACATACCTGGTAATCGATATAATATCATAGACTATACAAGCACCTGGTACTGAAGATAAGATGAACTTCGAAAGGATATGGATATGTATGAGTGTCGATCGCTGTGCTTGGTCGTTGGCCCTTTTTTTTATTTGATAGCATCGCTGTGGTACCAGGTAGATAGATCCTTCGCGCATACACAACATACAACACGCCAAACGCACGAATAGCACATACATAGAATTGCCGGCATATTTTCGCATATTCGCGCAATTGTTGCTTTCCGTACGTGCGCGTAGATAGAGTGGTGTAGGCGGCATGCGACAGATTCTACGACGATGATAACCCCCCGCAAAAACAGCGATTTTCTTTTTAATGAACGATCCATGGCTGCTCAACACGTTGAATGACGCTGTGAAAAAGTCATCTTCATACTTTTTTTTGTTTCCAAAGAAAGGACCATCGAACGATGACGTGGGCGGGGGTGGCGGGGTACCACCGTGTTTCAGGAGACACGGCCGGCAGCTAGTTTCAAAACCGGCGATTTCGTTAGAGAAAAGCTGGGGGGGCACCGTATAGAACGACTGCAACAACACCTCTTTTTGTGTAGTTCCTTACAACAAGTGCCCACCCCCCTTTCCTTCTTCTCCTTCTCCCCGTGCCCAAAGCTTTCTTCTTCTTCTTTTTGCCTTCGGCTAATAATCCGACAGGTGCATCTATCTACTACGTACGGGTATTCACTTCTTTTTCGCCAACAACCATCAAACATAATAACCAGAAACGTAGTATGTAGTAAGATGACTAAGAAGCACGTCACGTGGAGGAGAGCGCAAGCACAGACAGAGAGAGCGTCTTTCTGTGTCTGTGTAGCGTTCTTCTGTGTCTACGTTTCAGTTTCGTCCTTGTTTGCGTATTGCTTTGGCTGGGTGACCTCGCCACTCATCTCTTCCCGTCTTCCCGGTATTGTTCCCAGATAGCTTTCAAGGGTACTCCACTGTTGCCCCCCGGTTCAGCTTTCCGGCGTATCACACACGCCTCCAGTACCACCATTTTGGTGTTGTCTGTGCCACTGTTGAGGTGTTGTCTTTCACTGCGTTTTCGCGATTTGTTTTGGTAGCCTCGGTTTCCCGTTCTACAGTTCGACCAAGGGCCTTATGCTAGCCTCCTAGGTCCCACATTACGGCCCCTGTGCTTCCGTTACACCTCAGCGTACTGTTTTTTTTAATAGTTTTGCCTTTCGACCAATGGTCCCACGTCAGCCTTCCAGGTCCAACCTTGCGGACCCTGGCATTATTTTAGGCACTGTTCTTTGTTTTGTCTTGTTTCAGGCTCTTTCTCTTCTGCCTTTCGATTAGTGGCCCGACGCTTGCGTACTTCTTCGCGTCTTGGTTGTTTCTCTTCGATTAGTGGTCCGACGCTTGCGTACTTCTTCGCGTCTTGGTTGTTTCTCTTTCACCGTCCAACCGAGGGCCCCACGTCAGCTGTCCATGTCCAACGTAGCGAACTCTGATGTTCTGTTAGGCAGTGTTTCTTGATTTCTCTATTATCTTCCGGCAAATGGACCGACCGCCCGCCCCTTCGGCACTAAGCTTCAAGCCGTAAACTTGTCTGGCCTTCACAGCGTGACACGTGTTCCCTTCTTCTCTTCTGGCTTGGTTTCCGCGTCAATACCTTCTTCTTTGGCCCCCTTCGCATCCTTGCGCTCAGTGGCCGCGCCCTTTGTGTTATCGTAGGCCGATTGCTACTGGTATACCGTAGGTACATACCCTTTCTCGAGTTCTCACGGTTGTGAGCTCCATCATAGGGTTGTATATCTTGCAATGGGGCGTCTAAGCCTCATTATTACGAGGTGTGGGGGAATCTATAGCCTCATTTTCGTTTGTTTCGAATAGCCGCATCTTCGATCCCCTTTCCAATTTTAGATGTTCTGTTGACATCCTTTGATGGGCAGGTGATCTGCATCTACGACTATTCAGGGTGGGCTAATGTAATAGAGTGTCAGTATATCTGGCAATAGATTCGGTAAGATAGTCCGCA
This sequence comes from Undaria pinnatifida, assembly GCA_012845835.1. Classification (NCBI taxonomy): domain Eukaryota; class Phaeophyceae; order Laminariales; family Alariaceae; genus Undaria; species Undaria pinnatifida. The sequence continues at coordinate 2,782,550 of JABAKD010000024.1, read as the reverse complement.
GAGTCATGGTCTATTGGCCACAAGAAGATTCTCATGAACGAAAAATTCTAAGTGGAGCTGATGACCCGTAGAATCTAGCTAGCTTAACCTCAAGAGCGTTCTCGGTAACGGAACGTTCTTCCTCTGGACAAGATAGATAGAAGTAAGCGCGTTAGGCGCTCATGGGAATATAGAACATCTGGGAGAACGTTCTTTGTACGTTCCATAGGTAAAGGTCCGGAAGAGAGCACAGCAGCAATGCTGGGGTGAAGCGAACTCTGTGAGCTTCACGCCACCCCAGTGCTCTCACTCCTCCTTCTCCTCCTTCTCCTCCTCCTCCTTTTCCTGTCTCCTCGAGCTTGTCATAGCTCAATGCCAAAAATGAGAAATCTATAAAAGAGAACCGGTGCTGTCTCCAAGCGAAGCTGATACCCTTGCATCCTTTCCCTCCCACCTTTCGGCACACGACACCTTCACAAGACAGATGTAATGGAGCGCCCTCCGTAGAAGGACAAAAGGCCGATTGCTATTGGTATACCGTAGGTACATACCCTTTCCCGAGCTCTCACGGTTGTGAGCTCCATCATAGGGTTGTATATCTTGCAATGAGGCAGTTAAGCCTCATCATTACGATCTTCGATCCCCTTTCCCATTCTGGATGTTTTGTTGACATCCTTTGATTGCCATGTGATCTGCATCTACGACTATTCAGGGTGGCCTAATGTAACGAAGTGCCCTCCGTAGGAGGACAGTTTACAGATTCGACGGGAAACCACGTCATGGTTGAGGTGAAACCACGTGATATTAGATGTCACACTCACGTCAAGGCCATCTTAGATGGGCGGTACTGTAGATGACGACGATGGGACAAGCAGGACACCCCTCATCTCACTACACACTACCCTGCCCTCCCCTGCTCTACCCTGCGCTACCCTGCGCTACCCTGCAGCCCTGTTATGTCTGTATTTTAGTATTCAATGTAGGGACATAATTCATAAACGCTTTTGAGTCTATCCAGCGAGCCATGAGGAGAAACCAACCAAAGACACCGGAACCCATGAGGATCACGCTTCCCAACACCGACCAACCACGCATCCCCCACTTGGAGTACCACTACACAGAGGTGCCCTCTCACACGCGACAATATTATGAAAAAAATGAACCTCCCCCGCTGATGGTGTTACGTAAGGCTTGGTTTGGGTATATTATATTGATACGGAATGGACTCATCTTTTAAATTTAAGCAGACAGAGATCTCGAAGTCAAAAGGACTAACTTAAAGGGTCGATCCTAACGAAAGAAAAAACAAAAAAAACAAGAAAGAAACACGAATGAATCCTTCCTGACGAAATGTCACGATTCCTGACATTTTGAAATTCTGAAAGTTTTTAGGAGAGGTCGCGCTTTGAAAAAAAATAATCATGTTTCTATGGAAAACGTCAAAAAAAAAAATCAAAGAAAGTTCGTATCCATGGCAAATATCACACGTTTCGCGAAAATGTCACGTTTTTTCGTCACGATTCCTGGCACATTTTGTGCCCATTAGGAACGGCCCTGATATTACGCTCAAATTCCTTAGTACATGGCGTCGTCGGCAGGTAAATGGGTTCTTGTGGGTCGTGGGTTCGAACCTCACCTTCCGCAACAATAATAAACATTTACTTACTACAGCTTTCCCCACAACATGTCGAGAAGTTGAGAAATGCTCTCCACAGCATCCCCACCCAGGAAAAGCAATCGCGTGAATATTATCATGTACGTACGTACGTGCTCCAGTATGCATGTCCGGCCGATCTTCTGTCATGGCGATTCAGCGGGGGGGAGTTTTGTAAGGCTTGGTTCGGGTAGGAAATTGAAGAACATTTTCCAGCGGTCAAACGGTTTAATACTCTCTAATACCCTAGCACTGACTTCCCGCTGACGCCTGGCGGACACGCTTGAAATAATTTTATCACAACCTATGATCTTATTATATGATTATTTTTGCCCTCCGACAATATAGCGTAGATGCCGTTCCGATGAAAATCGAATATCCTTCCATAAATAAAGCAGCAGCAGCGATATACTGTAGTACATATCTATGAAGTCGAATGATCGCGCCACAAAGCAGTGAGTGATGCATCTTCCGCCAACCATTTTCCCATTTCCTTTCACCACATCTTCTTCTTTATCTACTGTTTCCACTCCCTATATGCGTTTTAGCTGAGAGTCTACGACTTAATCCTCATCAACATTATTACTACCACCCCACGCCAGTGACCGTACGTAGTTCTCCCGCTTCTCCCTCCCTTCCCCTCGCGGCCTGACGATCCCTCAGAGATAGCTCATCTATGTCGATGAACTCTGCGCGAAATCGCGACCTGAGTGGTGACAGGGATGATTTGGAATATGGGCGCTCCTTGCACACGCCGTTCCGCGCTAGGGACGATGCGTCCGTCCTCTTGTTCTTCGTACCGGCATCGCAGCATGACATCACCAGCCGCGCGAGTCATGCAGAGTCAGCCAAAACTAACCACGTCTACCAACAACAGTAGCATTACTATAATATACTTCAGTAGGTCACCCCCTGACGGGACCATAGTGCGTCGGGGCGGCAGGGTCCCTTATGTATCGACAATCCTTAACAAAGGTGGCCTCTATTAAGGGACTATTTCAGAAGGTGACCCCTTTTACGGGACCATCGTGTGTCGGGGCGCCAGGATCCCTTATATGTAGACAATCTTTATAACAAATGTGACCCCTATTAAAGGAGCTAGGATCGACGTGTGTGCGCGATAGAGAGGTAATACTTCAGGTAGCACGTTATAGCGGTCTACTCATAATTATACTATTTTCCGAATGACGGGGATCCTTAGCTATAACCTTTTTAGTACCGCACTCCCGACACGGGGACAAAACACTTAGAGTTAGACTACAAAATTTTGAGGAGTTGGAAAAGGGGTTAACAAGAAATAGTCGGAAGGTCATCCTCGTTTTTCAACATGGTTGTTTGTATACCTATATGATATGATATAATGTATGCATATCTTCCGGCCAACCAGGCTAAATTTCGGGAGGTTTTGTGACAATTTTAGCCGAAAATGTTGCATTTTTTCCAGCACACAAAAACTCTACGGATTTCGACGTATATATTTATCTCGACACGGCGATCACGAATATCTTAGTTTCAACTTTCAACTTTTGTTTTTGCACAGGTTATGACCGAAAAAAAAACGTGATTGGCCAAATTGCCTGCACGGACCACATGACAGACGGACCTGAAACTTCTGCGCACAGTGTTTTTCACTTTTTTAAGGGATCTCGTTCCTTATAGCGGACGGAACACTCAATAAGGGATCCTATGTTACTCACAAGGGCCACTGTTATAAGCCTTAGTTTGGCCACCACACTGTCTCCTGCTTGGAAAACGCCACACATATTGATAGAAAAACGAGGCACGCATGTATGTGCTCACCAAGTGCCAGACGCACGTAGCCTATTTCACTATGCACTATATTCCTTGCGATTACAGCGCATCGTATCGCAACATCTGCAAACAGCGGCAGACCTGCCATCGTAGCATTTATTTACCAGGAATAATTTTTCGTCCCCGATTTTGCATAATAATAGGTACTACTGTGTAGTATGCTGTCGTATCGGCCGTTTGCGAGGCACCTTCACGTAGTAGTAGTCCTTCTAAACGGCCGGATCCACATTATTAAAGGACTAAACCTAACCCTCTCCCTAACCGACACACCTACCACCTGCGACGGTGTAGGCGTGCGCCATCTTTTTTCTGAGAGGCCTACTCACTAGAACAATGAGGAGAAAAGCTCCCGATGAACAGACCCATCTGATACGTGCAACACTTTCACTCATGGCGGGGTCCTTCTTCAATGGAGCCACCTTAAGCACTACTTTGAGTACTACTGCTATAAACAGACTAAGCCTTCCTCATATTACATGCATTGCTTTCTTTTGCCACTTGTACGGAGGGGACTCCATTACACACTGCACTGCACGGAAACGCACGTATGTCTAACCCTGTTTCCAAGTACTTCGTCCCCCAAACAAACGGGAGGGACGGGCTACGATGGAGGTGCATCAATTTTTTTCTGAGGTTTGCTCAATTTGGGAGCTTAAGACCTCGCCCAAAAACTGATTCATGGAGAAAACTAAAACTGCCGCCGGACGACAAATCCCATGGCCTAGCTAGGTACACAACGAGAATCAGGCGAAAAAAAAAATGTCCAATTTTTCGACGATTTTGGGTCAAGGAGCCCCGTTATTCAGAAAGTGATTTCGCCAAAAAATGGTATATCTCTATCGTAGCATATGCCATATCAAGGTATACTAGACCCAGGCTATACAGCAGTAGGTAGAGATGTACCACTCTTTTTTTCTGAGGTTCCTCAATTCCTATCCCGAAAGCTAAATTTGGAGAAAACAAAAACTAACTGCTACTACCGCGGATGACAAATGCCATGGCCTAGGTACACAACGAGAATCAGGCGAAAAAAAAAAGTCCAATTTTCCGACGATTTTGGGTTAAGGAGCCCCGTGATTCAGAAAGTGATTTCGCCAAAAATCGGTATACCTTAATACAATTTCCGACGATTTTGGTTTAAGGAGCCCCGTCATTCAGAAAGTGATTTCGCCAAAAAATGGTATAATACCTCTATCGTAGTGTTATAAGGCTTAGTTTGGGTAAGCTATTGGTTAACCTGTGCAAGTGGTCAAACGGACTAATACCCCACTAATACCTTAACAAATGGCGTCGACGACAGACCATGGGTTTTTGGGTCGTGGGTTCGATCCCCACATCCACCATAATAAACTTTTTCTGATTTTCCCCATGTCGAACTTGAAAAATACTCTCCCTGGTATCCCCAGGAAATGAAACGGCTTGGATAATTGACAGGTTCGCCCGTATATCCGGCCGACCTGCTATCTCGCCGTTTCAGGGGGGGAGGAGTGTTATAAGGCTTAGTTTGGGTAAGCTATTGGTTAACCTTTTGCAAGTGGTCAAACGGACTAATACCCCACTGAGTCCTTAACAGTAGCATGTGCCATATTAAGGTATACTAGACCCAGGCTATACAGCAGTAGGTAGAGATGTACCACTTTTTTTTTCTGAGTTTCCTCAATTTGGGAGCTTAAGACCAACTCCGGAAGCTAAATTCGGAGAAAAAAAAAATGCTACTACCGCGGATGACAAATCCAATGGCCTATTGATAAGTAGGTACACAACGAGAATTAGATCATCATGCAAAAAAATGTCCTCGTATTTCCGACGATTTTTGGTCAAGGAGCCCCGTCTTTCAGAAGAAAGTGATGTCGCCAAAAAAAAGGTATACTGTTATAAGCCTTAGTTTGGGTAAGCTATTGGTTAACCTTTTGCAAGTGGTCAAACGGACTAACACCCCACTAATGCCCTTAACAAATGGCGTCGTCGACAGACCATGGGTTTTTGGGTCGTGGGTTCGATCCCCACCATCCACAATAATAAACTTTTCAGATTTTCCCCATGGCGAACTTGAAAAATACTCTCCCTGGTATCCCCAGGAAATGAAACGGCTTGGATAATTGACAGGTCCGCCCGTATATCCGGCCGACCTGCTATCCCGCCGTTTCAGGGGGGGAGAGTGTTATAAGGCTTAGTTTGGGTAAGCTATTGGTTAACCTTTTGCAAGTGGTCAAACGGACTAATACCCCACTAATACCTTAACAATACCTTAATAACTCTACCGTAGCATGTTTGGGCTCCTAAAGGTTGACCTGATAACTATGGGAGTCAAAATTCCACACTACTACGAGTAGTTCCACGCAGTGTGAACCCGAAAACAAACAACGTGGAACTAAGGCTACGCGAGTTTGTTTGCTTGGTTGCTTGTTTTGATTCACACTTAAGTCTTCTGCTTTCCGGCTACTGGACAAGCCGTGGTCACAGGTGTCGTCCCTTCTTGTTCCCCCCGGTTCAGGGGGAATATGTTATACTGGTAAGACTTAGTTTGGGTAAGCGATTGATGGTTGACCTATTGCAAGTAAGGGGTCAAACGGACTAATACTCCACGAATACTTACTACTTAGCAGATACCCGCATTTTTACTAGAAGTATTTACTACATAATAAATTATATATATGATAAACTGATGCATTACTTCCAAAACCGTCACATTTATCCCCTCAAAATAATGTTTAGTTTCCACGCACATATTGAGCTGCCCCCCCCCCCCCCCCCCCCCCCCGCCCCCCCCAATAATAAACTGGTGCCAAAACCGTCAGATTTATCCCCTTGAAAATATTTATAGCTTACATGCACATATTGCCCCCCCCTTTCCTCCCCCCCCCTCCAAACCCATTCGCTTTTGATCAAAACCAGGCCCTCACGTCCTTCAAAACTCCCCCCCCCCCCCTTCACCGGTTATTCGACTTACAAGATTCACTTGATAAAAGTATACATTTCCCTTCACAACTGTCAGATTTTGTCCCCCTCAGAAACGGGTTTTTTTATAGTTTCCGCGCACAGACT